>VZTT01066823.1:27212-45299 GCA_013400855.1 Buphagus erythrorhynchus
CAATTAATGAATTTAATTTCAGTATACACTAGACCAGATGAATCTTGCCCTTACATCCCTCTAATGACAAGCTCAAAGAGAATGACTTCCTCAGGTGTATATGTCTCTAGTTTATATTTTAAGGTAGTAGAGAAAATTCTTACTGTACACTTTTAGGATATCTCAGTTTTCTAAACAGGCAGAGTTTACTCAAATTGGTCTTCTGAAGAGTGCCTTAATTTCCTCCAGAACAATGCCTTAAGGATTGTTTTAAATTACTGGGAACCAGTTTTACCNTAAATTCAATGTGATCATGGAGTACAAAATTATTTTCACAATTGACTCTATCCTTAGTTTAAGGTGAAAATCAACTTCCCTTGCACACAACTCAGCTGACATATCTACTCAACTGATCTTTTAGTAGTATATAGGTTTATATGTATATCAAATAAAAGGGTATTAGCTGGTGTCTCCTAATCAATGAAGATGAAAGAGATTGGGCTTCATGCATAATTGAGTTCTGTAACTTTCCTGAAGTTTACAGATTTACATTAACATAAAATGGGTGCAGCAGATCATAATAGTTCTATTGTCAATAACAGCATGTTATGTGATGACTATCAAATAATTTATCATCAGTTTGTACTATGTAGTTACAATTAAATGAGAGGAAGTTTGTGAGTTATGAAGAACAATTGAGGATATGTGTACAAAAAAGCTGTGGCATTTCAAAGATTCTAAAATGAATTAAATAATACCTCTAAATTTATTTTTGCAAATATATCAAATTAAGCAAAGATTTTCTTATATATTGATTTCACACATTTTAGAACTTAAACTGGCTGATATTCTAGAGATATATTTTTGCATGTTCTTGTAAGATGATGAGATAATATAAAAAACAGATTGGAAGAGATACTGAGGACTGCACACACACCTGTGAGTATGGAGCATGGGAATAAGACCTGTTCCATTATGCTTGTAGGAACTAATTGTAGCTGATCCATTTTTCAACCATTACTGAAATGTCTGATACTGTATTCATGAGAGTTCCATCTGCTCTGGATTTCTGTGTTCCAGGAAAATTATCTTTTCTACTTCCCACAACATATTTCAGCTTTGTAAGCTAACCATACCCTGTTCTTTTGTGCTGAAGCAATGAAATAATAAACCTAAAAATAAAAATCAAAATAATTCTTACCTTGAATTTTACAGAAGTAAAACATGTAAAGTTCTTAAAGTGTTCTCTGCATGGAAAGTTTTTCAAGGCAGGAATATTTTATTTTTTGACATAGTGCATCTGTTATGCAACACAGTATTAATATTCCTAATTCTGCCTGATTTTTTGTTAAAAAGGAACTGCTTTTTGGAACAGTAAAGCTACTGTTGTGGTTTTTTACCCCAATGTAGAAAAAATGCCATGTACATAGATTAAATTAGTATTATCCATTCCCAGCCACAGAACAGAGAAATGGTATCATTTACAGACTTTAGAAGTTTGCATCTGAGACCTAGCTTTTCTCTGAAGCAGGAGAAAGCATCTAAGAAACAGTTAAAAAAATCTCCGTTTCCAGCCCTTGCTTGCTAGTAAGTTTACAGAGTTACAGGAAACAAATAAAACCTCTTCTTCAAACAGACTTTTAAATGCAAATTTAAAATTGTAAATTACCTTGTAATTTGGAAATCAGTGTCATTCCAGCAGGTGGGAAGGATTTAGGCATCGCTGGAATGCTGAAGATGAAACTATCCAGACATGCTCCTGTCAGGCAGATTAATATTTGACCTGAAACCTTCACAGTGCTGCTTTTGCTTTCTACAAACCCTGTAGTATCAGTGATTATGCTGGGATAGCTTAACCTGAGATGTCAGGGGCTGATCTGTTGATGTGAAAAATCTCTGGAAAGAAAAAAACAACCCCTTTTTCAAAGCAGCTCATGTATCTTGCCTGGAAAACAATTTTATGAAGGGAAATTAAATAATTTATCTTGAAAATAGATCTTGATACCTATCTCAGAGTTAGCACAGAAACCTTAGATGTTGTCAAAGAGGTAACAAACTCTGGGATGCCATAGTGTTTGCTGCTTCACAGGAGTTTGCTCATGAGGCATTCCAGAAACAGTAAAGTTTGTTCAAACTTGATAGAAAATTTAACTTATAAGGGGAAAAGAACAATAGCCAGTGTGTACCCTGTACAGTTTATAGAAGAAGCAGGAGGAGAACAATTATACTATAATGAGATGTTAGCTATTTTTTTCTGTATCTTATGCATTTACCACATTCTCAAGGGGAATTTATTTTTTCATAAGGANAGGGGTATTTATTTTTTCATAAGGACAAAACTCAACACCATATCAGGATATCCTTTGTATTTCATTTCACTTATTGGCATATCCAAGGTCTATAAATGGTGCCACATTAAGAGACTCATATGGTTGTACCTACCAAAGATACTTCTGAACAACCTTCTTGGACTGAAGAGATCACATCTTTACATCTTATAATAGTTCTGTATAATCACAGTGAGCAAACAATGAACGTAGGACCTAAATTAATGTAATAATAGTCCATGCTCTTCCTACAGTACACTACTGCCATATATTTGAGATGGTGGAATGATCTTTTTCTCAAGGAAGATGTATTTGACGTTGTCTTTCAAAAATGAAATCTAAACTCTACTTTAACAAATATGTTTTATTGAAATAAATTAAGTTTGCCAGCAAAGTGTCAATCATGGAAATAATTTTCTTTTTTTTTTCAGTTTTTTATTTAGGACATTCAGTTAAACAGAACAGAGAGCAGCAAAGCAGAACTGGACATGTCAATAACTAAAAGCTAGGGGAAGCAAAATACTTCAAATCATGCCAGCAACCTTCTCTGCTACGTTTTAGTCTAGGATACATCAAATAAAATAAAGCGTTATTATCATTATATAAAGCACTGTTTGATATCCATGTAAAATTAAATTTATTTTCAGCTCTGTCCCTGGTTAGCAAAAGTACATGTGATATCTCTTACTCTAAAATTAGATTCCTTGCTGGACAAAGGCTTTTAGGTATGGAAGCTGCAATACAATTAATCTCTTACATGTGCTGGGAGACCAAAAATGCTCAGAGGATTAACACGAGAGGCACTAGCTTTACATTCACAGTGAACTCCTGGTATAAGGTAGTTGTTTGTTGCCTTTCATGAATAGCAGGTTTATAAANCTGAGGCCTTATAAAAAATTTTCAGTAGCCTCAGCAATCACCCTTTTGAACTCTGTAGTAAAATTTTGTTAATTATTCACTTAAATATGTGCCTGGAACATATCCATCTTAAGATTCATATTTCAGAAACAAAATTCATTAACTTTTTAAGATAAAGTATAATAAATATAAAATAACATAGTCAAGGAAAGATTAAAATCCTGGAATTAAAGTCATACATTGGCCAAAAAAGAGACTAGAAATTTCCATAACAGTTTATTTTTGCAAAGAAAATTATTTTCAGGCTTTGTTTATTGATTTCCACAAACAAAAGGTGTCAAAAAGCTTAGATAGAAAGATACCAGATTGGTGTCTGGGGAGGGGGAAGTATCAAAGCCTTCTGAATTGCTGCCCAAGAAAATTGCTAAAAGATGTCAAATTGGTCCCAAAACCAAAAACACAGGCTTTCAGCTGCTGCTCCACAAGTTTTACACGTGCCATATTGGCCACGAAACAAAACACAGTTTCTCAGCTGTTGTTCCAATTCTTCATACTGAGCACACACAAATGAAGTGTAAATTATATTTTTATTCTTCAGAATCAGCAGAGCTGAATCTGTGCAAATGAGGAAAAAGGCCCTTGGGTCTGAAAGTGCAAAGACTTGGAAGAAAGTGGGAATGTTGGTCGGAGGAGCCTTATGGGTGCTTATGTTGCATTGTAGACTGCATATGGGAAAAATTATTTAAAAACTTTGATCAGTGGATGCTTCTGCTGTACTTAGGAACTCAGACAGTTGATGGAACCAGAGAGTTCAGAAAGATTCAGAAGAGGAGAGTGAAGGCACTCAAGCAGAAAAATGCTCCAGATTGAAATGAGCTGTGCAACTGTGAGAATGAGGGAGACAAGGAGGATGTGCTCCTGTTCCTGCCAGTGTCACTCCAGACCTTTTCTCCTGGACATATTCAAAAGAGATGCAAATTTAGAAGAGAACATAAATAAAACATGAAAAGAGACACTGGACTTCAGAGAACTGCCTAATGGAGTCTCTGGTAAGAACCACTTTTCCCTGTGTAATCTCAGCCTGTGTTTTCATGGATACTTGTGTGGCTCTAATGGAGTGTACTTTCCAAAAGACCAGGTCTTTCATTCCCTTCTCCATCTCAGGAGTTTTCTTGCCATCTTCCCAGCTCCAGGAATCATAACCCTGCATCCTTCTTTGTATTGGCCAAGATACTTTTTGAACCCTTACATAAACGGTACTATTTCATAGTCCAATAGAAAATTATCCATCTCTTTTCTGGGGTTCCTTTTCTTGCATTTTTACAGGTTGGTGACTTCCCTCAGCTGAGAATTGGAACCAAACGGGAGTGTGTGGCCAGGACCTGGTAGAAGATGTAAAAGGAAGATAGAAGCCTGAATTCCTTATTTCACAGAACAAGCTGTTGCATCAGTGTTGCAATTCTTGAAGCTGCAGCCTCAGTACTTATTAGTGACAATGACATTTAAGGGTCATTTCAAATTAATCCCTACTTTTCCAGAGAGAAGAAACACTGTCAGTAGGTCCATACTCTGGCTTGGAGTCTCCTTCATGTACTTATCACCTAGAGGATGAGCTATGAAATCTTGCCTTTCCAGTGATTAGGGATATCTTTGAGCTATTAATTTGTGCTTAGTTTACTTACAGCCTAATCTCCAAAAGAATCAAATACAAAGCTTAATAATAAATGCTGAAATGTATATTTAAAGTCTGATCTGTACTAAATGTCTGCAAGAAGCCAGCATTTTATAGAAAAAAATATCATTATGAATAGGCTATGTTATATATATGCTAACCTGTATGTCATTCAAGGGCATTGATATATAAAATAAAAATGTTCTTGCGGGATATTGATATTGATAGCTATTAACAAAAACAATAATAAAAATATATTTTGATTACCATGGTCCAAGGGAAATGAATTGACATTGTCAAAAGATTAACATGTTTTCCTAGAGAATAAGAAAACCTTTCATGCATGTATGTTATATGGGAAGTCCAAAGTTTGACTATTTCCAAATGTATCATGTAATATTATCCCTCCTGACAAACCTTGCCTTCCAGAAATCTAGCCTAAATATTCCTGGTGGGGAAGCACAGTAAAAATTATGCATTATATTACCTTGGTGTCTCTTTGGCTTGACACGTGTGAACTTTGGCATTACATGGTGATCTTCCCTCTGCTTTTTAGTTGGGTTACTTGTTTTAAGGAAAAGAAGATGGAGACCTTCCAGGTAACTAGCAATCTTGGAAATACCTTTGCTGGTCAAGGAAAGCCTGGAACGAAAGACATCTCATCAGATTAGGAGGAATTTTAATGTATTAGTGTTTGAGACTGAATGTGCTCTTCCCAACCTCCATTTTAAATCCAGCATAAAGTAAAGGAATAACAGCTAAGGCCCTGGGGAATAGTAAGCTGTATAGCAGAGATTAATTGGTGTCAAGTAGGGACTAGTAAAGGATCAGCTGATGCTGGAAGAATTAGGCTGCAAGAAACATTTTATAGTTGTCTTTCTCACTGAAAGCATGGTATTGTTGTTCAACAGTCTAGTGCCTTTCCTTCTCTCAGCCTCAGTGAAGCTTTTAGCTGGGGAAGAAAGTGGATAATTAGCATTCCATTTGGACGCCTGCAGACCAGCAGTCTAGAATATTAAACAGCTTTGCGAAACAGAATGGTCTAAACTGATTCATATTTCTTTATCTAAGGTCTTTGAAATGCATGTTTATATGTGTCCTTAAAAGAAAAAAAGCTTTGCTCATAACTTCACATCTGCTTTTGGCATTTGAAATTAATCCCCTTGATATTTGACAACAAATTCCTAAATGGAGGTGTGGAGGAAGGAGATGATAAAAGTGCTTCTGCACATGTTATAACAAGTATCCCATGTCACTCAGGATCTCTGAACACAGTGCTGAAGGTATGGAAATACAGGATATTAGTAATTGTGGTGATTTAACTGTGGTAGATAGATCAGCCCCACACAGACCTTCCCCAGTGGTATGGTGGAGAGAATCTGAAGGGTAGAGGTAAGAAAGCTCATGGGTAGAGATAAAGCCAGTTATATGCAAAATCAGCACACTGGAGCAAAGCAAAACAAGGAGTTCATTCACCATTTTCCACAGGCAGGAAGGTGTTCAGCCATCCCCAGGAAAGCACAGAACCTTCATGTTCAACAGTGACTTGGGAAAACAAATGTTTTCCCCTTGAACTTGCCCTCCTTCCTCCTTCTTCCCCCAGATCTACATGCTGAGCTTGACAGCACGTTATGGAATATCCATTGGGTCAGTTAGGGTCATCTGTCCTGGCTGTGTCCCTTCCCAACTCCTTGTGCACCCCCAGCCTCCTTGCTGGTGGGGTGGGATGAGGAGCTAAAAGGACCTTGATGCTGTGTGAGCCCTGCTCAGCAATCATAAAAAACCTTTGTGTTATCAACACATGTTTTATGACAAATCCAAAACATAACCCCATGCCAGCTACTAAGAAGAAACTTAACTCTGAGACAAAACCTGCACAGTAATGCAGAGGACCAAACTTGTGTTGACAATAGCACATCCCCTTGTCTGATTCTGTTTTATCAATGGTCACAATGCTCCCTTTAGAGGATTCACCATTCTAGTTAAATACTTTTTCCTAGCTATTTTTCTTTCCTTATCCTAAGGGCATATGAGGTATAGGCATTTTATTAATTCTTGTGACATTCTGGTATCTTTTACATCAAAGCATTATTTCTACATCAAGCAGTGAATTCTACTGGCCATACAGGAATGTACAGCCTTTCTTGGAAGTGTAAAGGTCAGGAAATCAGGCAAATAGCTGCTTAAAGTTCTTAGTTTGAGGTGCTTGTCAGAATAATGTTGTGGAAAGTGTTGACAAAGGCTTCTTTATACCTGTTCTACAGACATGCATCATAAGTGGGGAATATAATAAAAAAGATGTGGAAACTAGAATTATTTGCTTTTCTTCCCAAGGTGTGTGCAAGTGTGGAAAGTGTGATGGCGATCTGGACAGCTGTTTGGGGGCAGGTGAACACTGATGAGCAGCACACCAGCTCTCACTGTGGCTCTCCTCTCTGACCATCCAGACTGTGGAGGGATCAGCTGCAGCAGGACCAGTTGCGTGGTCAAGCCCTCTGTGGCAGGGTGGCTTAGTACAGATATTACATGGATTTCCAAAGTATACTCAGCCTTCTCTCCTGTGAAGCACTGAAAATGGTGATCTTCATTCCCTTCTTTCTGTGGTCTTATAAAGCTGTAATTTTCTCTCCTATTCATGATTTGCCCCATATCTTGAAGCCTGTGCAGATACCTCTCATCCACCACCCCTCAGCATCCTCCCCGGGCTCCTTCCACCTTGCTCACAGCCCAGGAGCCTGCTATGGCCACCAGCCCCTGGCTCAGCAATGGCACAGCAGGGCTGGTCTCCAGCAACTCAAGGCCCAGCCCTGCCTGGCCACAGGTCCTTTGAGCCTGGTCCACCCACAAGCCCATGTCCTAGTGTGACCCCAACCCTGGCTGGGGATGTCCAGTGACCAGAGCTGGAGCTGGGCAGGGGAGATGATGAAATATGATGAAGCATATCCTCATGGAGCCATGGCCAGGCCTGGGAGACACAAGAAGACTGGAAACAGCCAGAATTGGGTTCTCTAAAGAGACAGATGCCTCTGTAGGTGAGGGGAGACCAACAGGGATTTTTCCAGGCTAAGAGGGCAAGATACAATCAGGGTGTTTGGACTTGTACATAGAAAAGTACCTGGATGGCCAACCTCAAATGTTTTTGTTCAGTGCTGTGAAGCCCCAATGGCATCCAGTTTCCTCAGGGGTCAATCAGAGAGCAGTCAGTACATTTTAACATTCCCCTGGTGACCTGGGGGATGGAATGGAGTGCACCCTCAACAAGAGGAGCAGTCCATATTCTGCTAAGTAGCACTGCAGCTCAGAGGGACCTCCAGAGCTGGGGAAATGGGATGACATGAACCTCATAAAGTTCAACAGAGGTAACTGCAAAATCCTGCATCTGGGATCAAATAGCCCTGTGCAACAGTGCAGGCTGGAACCAGCTGACTGGGAAGTTACTTTGAAGGAAAGGACCCAAGAGAGCACTTTACCCTATTCGATATTTGTGAAAGGGTTTCTGGAGTACTGTGACAAGTATTTGCCATTAAAGTAGACAAAAACTTCGGCAGTCTTCAGTGTGGGTGTTTATGTCTATGCCAGTCAACCTATACTCCCTGTATAGATAAAAAAAAATAGAAAAAAAAAGGTATTTTTGAAATGTTATTCAGTTGAACCATTAGGGATATCTAATTGAAGAGGAACTAGACTGTGTTATAAGAAGTGCCCATGTTTCTCCACTCAAAAGGAGTCAAGACAATTGTCGGCATCTGGGACACACAAATGAGTATTTGATCATGTGCCTCATGACAGAAAACAACTTCTCTGTGCTTATGATGCTGGCATGGCTGGGGTTTGAATGGTCTGAGCTGCAGCCCTGCAGTACAGTGAAATGGCTGGCCACTGCCTGCTTATCAGTAACCACAGTATTCCCAATCTAACCCTGCTGCCTCTGCTCTCAGACTCACTGAGATTACCAGATCTGGATGACTCTTAAAATATTCCTCTATAGTCTCTGGACTTTAGAATTTATCACAAATATCCTGCATCTGTTTTTTAAGACAACCTTCTAAATTTTTCTACTTTCTTCAGCTCTTAGAGAAGGACAGATGCTAATGCCAGAGGGAAAGAGTGGAGTGCTTTTATTATTTGGAAATGGTCAGATTTTTTAGATAAGTAGAAAGGAATTGCAAATTACAATAATCTTTTTTACAAAAATACTCTCACAAATGTCTACCATCATGGACCTGCCTTTTCCACTCTTCTTTTGTATATATGTATATGAAAATAAATAAAGATTAATAATTTATAGAGAGAGAAGATAGAAGCTAGGGGGTCTGTCTTATTCCAGATTTGCAAACAGACTTTATGCTGTCTAGATAAGTAGAGAACGTATATTCACCTTTCCTTTTTCCTGCTCTAGCATCCATGTTTGAATAGGAACATCTTGACTATTTTTTTCCTAAGTGAAGTATGAAAACACTAAGCAGATCTTTTTGAAGGAGGCTAGTAACAGGTTTTTTATCATTCAGAGCTCCCGAAAGGACCATTTGAGCATCGTCTTCCTGTTCAGAGAGGAAATAGCTGTGTCTGTGACTCAAATGGACTCTGATTTCCAATAATTTTCCAGTGGTAAACTATGATTCAGTTTCCATTTATAAAGTGAAATGACTGCCTAAATAATCAACAGTAAAAAGCCAGAAGTAGGAAATGAACCATCCTTCAAAACAATTCCTCTCTGTTTAGTTTGGACTTCGTTCTATTGTTAAAGGATTTCCTTATGTGCAAGGTGTCAGAGATTGGCAAGTTGAAGCCATTCTAGGCACAAGTATTTCATTTTATACTGTGTGGAAATATGAGATAACTATCTGTATAACTTTAAAATAATCTGCTAGAGATACCAGGTCTTCCAGTGCTTTAGAGGAGAACTAGTTACAGGAACAGAAGAAAGCCATTACTAAGGAAGATAAATAGAGCATCTCTTAAATTGCTCTAATTTTCAGTAAGTGCAAAAGCAGCCTGGCTTATTCAACTTTGTTTAGCTGAGGGCAAACTGGGAGCTTATTGCTTACTTGATGATATAACCTCAGCAAATATTATTATCTACTGATTGTCAGCTACAAACATAGATAAGACTTAGCGAAGTCTGAATGCTGGAAGCTCTGTCTCTGAAGGATACTCAGCACTTCAGGTGGTTCAGGTAGGACAGAAATGCATCCTTTGGGGTTAAAGTTAGACACCCAGCCACATTCAGGGGCAAGGGAGGTTGCAAGAAAAAGTACACTTAAACACATTGCCTAAAATCTAGTTCATCATGTTCCCAAGGGGTCACCTTGCTACCTCTTCTCAGCAATCTATATGTACAAAAGATAGTTGTTGACTGCTGAGCAAAATGGATCATAGAAAACTTGTCATTGTACCCAGTGGGTTCACTTCCCTGTGACCCCACTCTCCCACTCAGTCTTATTTATGCTTCAAAACAAATTAGAGGTGAGTACAAAGCAAAAGCTATGATCTGGAAACCTCCAAATTTAGATTCTGAGCTGGAACACAAATTCAAATTTGAGAGCCAGCTCATATTTCTTTAAAATTTAAACAATAACTTCTACCTACTCCCTGGTTGCTGAAGTGCATTTTATGTCAAGTGTTGCCAAGTTAATATTTAAGATTTAGAAAATAATGGATTTGCCCCAAAAAAATCACTTAAGGTTCATTTTGTTTGCACAGGGTCTTATTTGCTTTTGCTTTTGTTAGGTTTTGTGTTTTTTTAATTAATACTACACTTTTCCTCTCTTTTTTCTTTTCTGAGTAATGTGTGTTGTTTATTTCATAGTTCTAGCCAATTCACACTCTGAAGTGTCTAAATCATTCTTTTAAATAAAAGTTTCAATTTTTTTACTTTCTTTTGATTTTAACAGCTGAGGTTTTAAGGAAAATAACAAATATTCTGACAGTTTGGGAAGTCTAAATTGGAAATAGAGTTTTGACATTCAGCCTCATTTTTCTGTATTTGTTCTACAAACTTATTTGTAAAGCCAATATTATTTTACATACAAACCTGGAGGAAAGACAAGCTGAGGGTTTTATAAGGCAGGCCATAAATAAAATATGAATATGTAGAAAGAATCCTTTCCAGTCACACTGAAAATTAACTTCTAGGATGTCCCATCTTTTTAAATATCTATCCTATATTTTGCTTTATTGAAAGAATATTAGCTAATTATGATATATTCAGGAGCATTAGCAGAAAAATCTGTCTTTCACAGACATGAATGAACTATGTTGTGTCAAATGAATTTTTGTCCAGGTGCACAGAACATTTCAGACAATTTCTGAACTTCTTCCCAATCTAGTTGGCTAAGGATTCAGTGTTAATGATTCACACAGTAAATAGTGATGTTCAGAGTGTTCATTAAGTTCCATTGTCTGTTGCTCCTCTAGACAGTTATTTACCTTCATTTACAGTAAGCGATTTTCCATCAAGAAGAGCTCTCTTAATTTGATTGGCTGTGTCAGGCTACTTTTCTGTGATATTTCTTTTTTGGCAACAGTTTTTCCAGCTTGTTCTTTAACTGTCATTTGCCTTCTCCTGTATTTTAAATCTATCATGCTTCATGACAGACAGACTTGTAATTTGGACTCTAATCATTTCTGATTCTCATGTTTTGACAGACACAGACTTGTCTTTCTGCACCTCCTTCCACACTTTCTCTCTTTATTCTGCATTTGCTTGTGGCACACAATACTCTCTGTTTAACCCTTTCCTTTTCCATCTTCCACTTTACACAGCACAGATACTATAAGCAGATATGGTTTAAATTATGGATTTGTTAGAGAGACTTCCAGAAATTACTCTGTTGAGCTAAAAATTACGGTGTTTGAAACTATATACAGACATATTTATTTCATGCTCTAAGGTTCCACCTGATCCAGTTTGGAAGGGCTCTAAGAAAAGATGATTTAGTTAACTAAAGCCCCTTTTCAATGTTTTTTTTTCCTTAACCTTGATTATTTTAATATTAAATTCAATTTCTGAGAATGTCTCTTCTGCCATTATAAATATACTTAAGATCAAAACATCCTTACCTTGAGAACAGAAGGATTCAAGTTAGAATGCAGCTGTTTAGTTCCACCTATAATAGCAACACCACACTTAGCTGCACTGGTGCTAGAAGGCTGTCTGCTGGGGAAGTGAAGTCCCCTTCCCAGTGAGAAACCACATGAGGACTGTTCCTGCTTCCAGGAAAAATCTCATGCTGTAACATCAGTTATGCTGCTTTCAAAAGGTGAGAAGATGCTTCTTGAATTCAAAGGCACTGTGTTCTGCTCAAAGTCATGATTGTACGACATAATGGTGACTCTGTGGAAATCATCCCATTGGCAGCTTGTCCCTGGAATGGTGCCTGCCTATTACATCTATCCAAGGCAGAGGTGAAGATTTCCTGAGCATCCTATCCTCATCCTTCTTATCTGGACAGCCCACATAAAGTGATTTCTAAAATGAGGTACATATAATTGACTTGTGTCTTCAGTATTTTCTGCACCTTTTTGTGTTTCAATATATATTTTAAATATGCATATGCATGAACAGATACACACAGACACACAACTGCCCTGAGACAGGATACTGGGAACAATGTTACTAAACATCTTCATTATGGACTGGACAATGGGACAGAGCTTTTCATCTGTAGATGGTATCAAACTTGGAGGAATGCTTGATATATCCTAAAGGGTGGGCTGCCATCAGGCAGCATTCTTAGACTTGAGAAACATGCTGACAGGAAACTCAATGAGTTCAACAAAGGGAAATGCAAAGAACTTCACGTCCCATGTCAGACTAGGGGCTGTCTAGATGGAAAGCATGTTTGCAAAGAAGGACCTTGAGGTTCTGGTGGACAAGAAGATGAGCGTGAGCCAATTATGTGCTCTTGCAGCACTCTGGGCTGCCAAAAGCACTATGAACTGAAAGAAGAGAGCAAGTTCAGGCAGATAATCTTTCTCCTCTGCTCCACACTGGTGAGACACATCTGGGCTCTTGCAGCTCTGGGCCCCTGATGACAAGACACACATGAACTTACTGGAGACAGCATTCCAAAACCACGAAGATGGTGAGGGTATGGAGCCTCTGTCATATGAGGAGATAGTGCTGGGACTGTTCAGCCTGGAGAACACAGTGCTCAGGGGGATCTTATCAATGTGTATAAAATGCCTGATGGGAAGGTATAAACACTGGAGACAGACTTCAGGGCTGTTGAAATATACAAAATTCTATTTAAACTCTTTTTCCTATGAGTGGTCAGATACTGCAAGATTGCTTAGCAAGGTAGTGCAGTCTCCATCTGGGAGATTAAAGAACAAACCATACCCAGCCCTGGGTACCTTGCAGGAGATCAGTTGGCTTTGGGCATGGACATTGGACAAGACAGGCTCCAGAAGGGCCTTCTGACCTCAAGTGTTCTGTGATTCTGACTTGTGCTTCCATCTCATTTTATCACATCTGTGTTAAAGAGTGATTTTATGAACACAATTAGTTAATCTCTGCAAGGCTTCTTCACATGTACACATTTCAGTGATGTGCAAAATGCTTTTGAAGCATCAGGGTTTGACATTGGAGCTGCAGAAACCTTTCTTAGTTTCTCATCTGTACAACTGAACTGATGTGAAGATGTTCTCTTGCCCCTGAAAACTTGGAAGAAAATATTCTGGAGAGACAGTGTCTAAGCTGTAGAGACTGTCTGAAACTGTTCCCTTTCATCTCAAGGATCATCCTCTTTTTGCACTATAATTTTGAAGTTGAGTTTAGAAATCAGCACTGCAGAGTAGTTGCTGTGAAAGGAAGACAAAGTTGAGCACAAATAATATTGGAGTGAAAAAAGAACAAAATTACTGAGCTGATACACTCTTTTCAGAAGAAAAGAGAACAGGAAGAAATAATTTCATTATCTCTTCATGAGGCACATTAACAAAACTGAAAAGTACAGTACATCAGAACTACAGTGGCCTGTTTGGCATGGAATTTCAAGGAAAAAGAGATGACAGCAGAAGATACAGCAGGGAAGGTGCAATTTGACAAAACATTTTGAAGGTGGAAAAAAAAGGAAAATACAGAGATGTCACTGCTTTAATGGGAGACAAATTCTTATCCTTACTTGCCTTTAGGGTAGATGGTATTGTCCATTTCAAGGTAATCTATCTATATTGTTCATTGTTAGCAGCAAGCCAAATGTTAGCAAGAAGAGAAGCATTTTTTCCTTTCTATTTTCGTAAATGTTTTTATAATTGTATAAACCAAATACTGCATACCTGTCCCTGATGACAATGGATATTTGAATGCCCAGAGCCATAATCTCTAGACACCTTGCAGATAAAATCTGAAGCAATATAAGAATGTTTAGTAGATTTTCAATATTATGGTGGAACTGTTGGACACAGAAATAATGCCCAACACCCAAGTCTGGATGGACATCTTGTCTGCCTCCTGGCCCTGAAGAATTCAAAGCAATTCTGTTGAAGGTGACACATAGAGTGTTTTGCCCTGAGCCACCAAACCCCAGGTAGTAACATGACATATACAGACGTCACTGGAGGATCTCTGACATTTTTATTTATCTCTGTGAACAAGGTTTTCTTTGAGAAAAATAAGCTTTTTCTTTTTTCAATTTCCTTTTTAAATTAGAAATTTAGGGATAGGCAGGGATTTGGGAGCATGACTCAGGAGTATTGTGTTTACCTATTTTTAACCTACAGGTAATTGCAAAAAGATCTGCAGGTTTTCAGCAAGGCAGGTTATTTAGATGGGAGAGTATAATGAGAGGAAGCTTGCAGCAACATTCCTTTTCTTTCTTTAGCTAGTCTGTTTTTTACAGGAGCTTCAGAAGATCTAGATAGGGATCACGGGGAGTGAGTTTCTTTTTTTTCTAAGTAACCCACGGATCTGCAGAGCAGAAGTTCAGAAACTGCTCAACCTTTGAACTCTGTGTTTCCTCACGGTCTCTGCCCTAATTTTGGCTATTTTGTCTGTGGGCATGGGGGTTTTTTATTTCCAAGGCAGAATATGAGATGGAAGCAGGTTGCTTGGGTGTTAGCCAAACTATCAGAGGCATGAAAAATATGGTGACCATGTTTAACCAAGCACAGATCTGATGGAAATAGAGCAGGTAATTTCTCAGGCTTTCCTTTTGCTTGGTAGGACACTGGGTTTGTGTGAAAGTTTTGTCTCTGTGTGTGTACATCACAAATATTATGTACAAGCACTTTGAGGTTAATTGTCCCTGACAGTCTAACAAGGTCTCCAGAACAACTCCAACAATTAAATTTCTGTGGAAAGTCAGGCAAATATTTGATTCCTTGATCTCAGTGCAAACTACAGGAATTCAAAGGACATAATCCTCACAGTGCTGCCTCCAGCTATGATAGCCTTCATAAAGCTTGGGGTAAATAGCATTGGCTGAAGGAAGATTTTGGAGAAGTCTCCCTAAGGCAAGTGTGACACTGCACAAATGCTTCAGTTGAAGAAGTAGCAGCCATGTGTATTTTTTCACTTCTGTAAAAAGCTAGACTAACAGTAAATTATTTCTGCTTTCATCCAGCTCACATTACATTAAATAATGCAAGTTCTTAATTTTGTTCTTCCTTGTTTTGTGATTTGGTTTAAAATAAATGCAATTTTAGACAAAGGCTTTGTGCTGTCTTTCTACCTGTAAGGAAATGTAACAATAGATGCCATAAAATTACTATAATTAAATAATGAGCAATTGGAAAAGTAGGGGACAGTAATAAGAATAGTTCCTAGCATCCTCTTGAGGAAAAACAGCATTTTATCTTGGCCTTTGGAGTTTCAGATTTTTAACAGCTTTTTTTTTTTTTTTTTTTTTTTTTTTTTTTATCCGCGTGACNTTTTTTTTTTTTTAACTCAGTGCAACACTCTGAGACCAGCTGCCAAGCATACACGATGTATAAAATCTATTCTGGGGAATGTGCTGTTATAGTTACTCGCTTTAGTGGTCATTCTTTTTTTAGTGTTTTGCATGCCGTATTTTAAACAACATCTGCCTTACCCCAGAACATAATTCGGAAACCATGTTACAACCTTTGTAGCAGTTGGCCACATTCCCGGTTTGAGTTCCTCAAAAGCCTTGGCTACGGGCCGCAGATGAAAGGAAAGCAAAAGAAACAAGATGGTTTGAAAAGTGGTCAACCCTCACTTGTGGCAGCATAACAAAGGCACTTACTCCTACAGATATGTTCCCTGTCTGTGTTCCCTTCAATACCTGGTGGCTTATGTGAATAACCAATTTTTTTATTCCATGATACTCCTGTGAGCTTGATTGAGCAAGTGCTGATCCTAGAACTAGATAATATTTTAGTTTTTTAAGATTTATTTTCAAAGTGGTGATTGGTAGCACCACGGAAAGCCCTTTGAAATAGCTGGACTGATACCCACAGTTCAGGTGGCACACCTGACCTCCTCAACATCTTCTGCAAAAGAAGCTGGAGGTGCTGGTCAACAGCAGCTGAACATGAGCCAGGAGTGCCCAGGTGGCCAAGAAGGCCAATGGCATCCTGGCTTGTGTCAGTAACAGAGTGGCCAGCAGGACCAGGACAGTGTTTTTTCCCTTGTACTCGGCTAATTTGCTGCTAATTAGCCTAAAATAGGTTAGGACTCTGCTAAGTGGTTTAGAGGTCTAAATATTACACGTGGATTGTGCCTTAGTGTTGCCTAGTTCAGCTAAGATAAACATGTGGCTACACGCTGAACTTTAGACACACAATCTCAAAATGGGACACATATTTAAAATTAAACATATGGTTAAGTTTTAACTAGATCAGCATCTGATCTAGTTAAGATCTAAATATTCAGCATCTGAATATTTAGTTTGAGACTATGGTATTGGGTATGTCTTCTTTCCATCTGGTTTAAAGGTTTATTGATAATCTAAAGGGAAATATGGAATAAATTAAATACAATCTTTCATCAAACTTTTTCTGCAAAAATATCTTAAATGAACCTAGACAACAATGCAAATTTTTACTCTGAACAAACGATACAAAAGAATACTCTGTCTACACATTTAATTTGCTATTGAATAATGCTGTACTTACACTGCATTTTTTCCCCATTTCCCTTCAACCCTTCCTGTTGTATTAAGTAATATTCTTGGCACTAACAGCCCAGATAAAGGATGTTGTTTCTAATGTGTAATTGGAGTAGTGTAACTCATCATTTAGCACTTCATTTCCATTTCCATTCGCACTTCATGGCGTATTATCAGCTACAACAGAACATGTCTGTAAACCAAATTTAGGTAGTGCTGTGTAACAAAGGCTTTCTGTTTATTTCAGTTGTAGATTTTTACCTTATAGATTCTTCCTTTCAACATATTTAACCAAATTCCAAAGAGACTTCCAGATACATGAAATGTTTGACAATTTTAATGTGGGTACTTTATTTCCTGTGTAATTTATTGGCTGATGTTCTCAGAGTACTTTACAGATGCTAATTGATTTGATTTCAGATACAGGTACATAGAGAGAAATTCTCTCTAGTTCTAATGAGACACAGAGAAGGAGAAACTGCAAATACTGCTGAGCTCAGTTCCAGGTGTTTAGGCATTGTTGATCCATCAATGCACAGCTTAAAGCCTCAAAATCAGCATTGTAGGTACCTCTGAGTGACTCCTTAGAGTTATCCTTTTCTATCAGTTAGTCTTTGAAGGGGTTTCCCTGAGAAAGTATGATGTTGGGTCCCCTAATGACTAAAAAGTCTTTCTTTTTCAGACTAAAAAGGGGAGGTTTTTTTAAAAAAAGGCATAAAAAGACATATTGTTTTCTTTCAGTGTTCACTAGGATTTTTGCAGCTGTAAATGCTCCCTCTACTTCTTGCCCCAGTTTTCAAAAAGGACAAAAAAGATGACCCTGGAAACTACAGGCCTGTCAATCTTAGTTTTCTCCCTGGTAAAATTACAGTAAAGATTGTACTGGAAGGTAGAGGAAAACACCTGACAGACAACACAGTCTTGGGTCAAAACCAGCAAGGTTTTATGAGAGGAAGGTCCTGCCTATCAAACCTGATTTCCCTTTATGACAAGGTAACCCATCCAGACGATCAAGGGAAGCAATCTTTTTGGATTTCTGCAAATCTTTCAAAAGTGTCTCTCACAGGATCCTTCTGGACAAAATGTCCAGTCCACAGATGGATAAACTCATCATGGGATGGGTGAGCAACTGGCTCATGGGTCAGGCATACAGGGCTTCAGTGAATGGGACGACCAC
>VZTT01066823.1:45438-68950 GCA_013400855.1 Buphagus erythrorhynchus
ACATGAGCCAGCAGTGCCCTGGCAGCCAGGAGGGCCAGCCCTGTCCTGGGGACATCAGGGACAGCATCAGCAGCCAGGCAAGGGAGGGATTGTCCTGCTCTGCTCTGCTCTGGGACAGCCTCACCTGCAGTGCTGGGGCAGTTTTGGGTGCCACAATATTAAAAATACATTAAACCATTAGAAAGCATCCAAAGGAGGCAAAAAAAAGATGGGGAAGGGCCCTGAGGGGAAGCCGTGTGAGGAGGGGCTGAGGTCACTGGGTCTGTTCAGCCTGGAGGAGACTGAGGGGAGACCTCACTGCAGTTACAACTTCCTTGAGAGGGGAAGAGAGGGACAGACACTGATCTCTGCTCTGTGGTGACAGGGACAGGACCTGAGGGAATGGCCTGAAGCTGAGTCAAGAGAAGTTTGGATTAGATATCAAAAAAAGGTTCTTCCCACAAAGGTGAACTCAACCCTTTCACACAAAGGTTGTTAGACACTGGAACAGCTCCCCAGGGCAGTGGTCACAGCACCAGCCTGACAGAGCTCCAGAAGTGCCTGGACAATGCCCTAGGGAACATGGTGTGACTCCTGGGCACACCTACACAGGACCAGGAGTTGGACTTTGATGATCACAGTGGGCGACTTCCAACTCAGAATATTCTGTGATGCTTTAACAAGAGGGATTCCTGACAGAGGGAATCACAAAATTGACCAGGACATTGCACTTCTCATGAGAGTATTGACTGAGTTTTTTTTGTTGGTCATGGTTTGTTGGTTTGTTTTATTTGTTTCATTTCAATTTCATTTTTTAGGTTCTTTTTTAGAAATATATATTCTTAAAACTTCTACTCTTTTTAAAACCATGTTTATAATTATAAACATAAAAGCAGAAAAAATATTATTTCTCAGCTGGTAAGAAATGATGACATTTAGATCCAGAAAAGAAAGATAAATAATTTCAACTTAACTGCAATAAATTTGTTTCTTCAGAGCTTTAAAAATTATATTTTTTCTAGCTCATGTTTATGTTCACAGTCCCATTTTCTTTTTGTCATGTTCCCTTTTCAAAAAGGATTGGTTTCAAAATGGATTGATACTCCATTTCAGGATATGAATTTTTAAAACATTAATATAGTTTATAAAATAATAAATTGTGTTTGTAGATAGAAAAAGAGTTGATATATTTTCATGAAAAATATTATTCCATTCATTCAGCCTTGTTTAACCTTTTGTAAATGAAAGACTGCTAATGACTTCTTGTTGACAATAGCTAAAAAGTGCCAAACGAAGTAACAATGTACTTGCTTACATGAGACTGAGAACAAAGCTATTTAATATCTAGTAAAACCTCATCTTTTGGTATTATGAACATCTTATTTAAATTTTAAAAATTGTTGTGATACAGTTTTTCTTTATATTATTTTTAAATTATGTTTGAGAAATAGTATTAGCAAGTTTTAAAACTGACAGTTCATTAGAGTGTTTATGTTTGAATTCTTAGGGAATAAAATTGAAATCCAAAATAATAGGAGAATATGGTCTATAGATTATTTGATCAGAAAGAAAATATATGGAAATACTGTATTTTGTAGCCACTATAAATAATCATTTCATGCTGTACTGAGATAAAGGATTGTGTGGAATTCTTACCAGAAATACAATATATGCCAATTTCAACTGTCCTTTGCAGAAACCATGAATTCATTTGTAAATTCTGAAAATCATCTTGCTGCAGGAAATTTAGGAATTTAAGCAGTTAGCCTCATCTTTTTTGGTGGAGACTTATGTTAGCTTGTTGTAGACTAGTGATGAAACAAAAAAGCCTGCACATTTGATTTTATTCTAGGGGTAAATTTTTGAATACTTTCCAAATTTGACTGGAGAGTAGAGCATATATAGGAATTATTATGTGTAAGAATGATTTAGCATAAAAACTTTAGCTGAGAGCTTTCCTTTTTACTCAAATTTCTTCTAACTACAGAGTCCTGTTGTCTACTTAAAGTTAGCTTAGCTATTTATATAGCTTATATTTGTAGACCTATAGATCTGTAAATTGCTAAATTATATTTGGATATTTATATTAATATTTCTCACAGCAAAATAATTCAGCATGATTTAAATAATGGGTAATTGAAATTGGAGACAACTTTTTTCTCTGGAGTAGTAAAGAATGTATAATATGTACTCTAAAATAAGAGAAAGATATAAACAAACAAAGGAAGATCAAAGGGGAAAAGTATAAACAACTGTGCAGATGAAAGTATTATTTCAGATGCAAAGCTCTTACAAGTGGAACATAGCTGCTTGGCACAGAGTGACCAGAATGGTGTTTGCTAATTCCCCAAATGTAACTGAGGAGTAAATACTGAACAGAACGTTAAATACCAGGAACACCCAAAGAAAATAACACTTCCAGTGGACATGGAAAAAGGCAAATCTTGCATCAATTTTGAAAAAGGCTAATCTAGTAGCAAAGATTAATTTTCTATATAATGAGGAGATAAACCTGCAATGCTGTATCCTAAGATAGATTCTTACAGAGTAATTCAAGTACATGATACCACTCTGCCTCTCATCACATGACGTAAATATCACTTTATTTAGCAAAATTTAATAAATTGAAGAAAATTTGAATCATATGTCTCACATTGTCAGTCATATGTTGTGGTGTGCAGATAATACTTGAGTCAAATATCCTGATATGAATGTATCCTACCTTTGTGTGACCAGATTTCTATCTATGATCTGACATGAAAAACCGACATTTTGTCATGAAATAAAAATAGTCCCATGACAGGGAAAAAGATTCATCATGAATCAAAGAATGGGCTATTGTCTGTATGAATTGTTGGAAGCATGCTGTGCACCTCTCAGGTGTGTGAAGAACAATCTGGCTTCAGTTAACTTAAATCCACACTTAAAAATAATTGTTGAAGTACTCTTACTACACAAGTTAACATAATAGATCATGTTTATCCTCATTTCAATGATTCTGTGGGAAACAAAAGCAGTTTTCATTTTTTGTTCCTTTTCTGAAAGATACAGAACTATTTGACCAGTTTGACTACAGAACCTATGTTTGATTAACTATATGCATGTTCAGTCCTAAATTTTAGACAGTAGCACTCACAACAAGTTGTTTCAAATTATAGTATCCATTTGAATTTCAAGGTTGTAGCTTTCAATAATTATCTATTGTAATAGATGGAGAATAGATGAAATCAGGTTCCAGGAAGGTTGATTTTTCCCTGTCAACTTACCTGTTAGTGATTCCATCAATAGTGAGTGATTAATTAGACAGTGCATTTATTTTTCTGTTACAGTGCCTTAGAGTGGTCACTAAAAACTTTCAAATGTTCTAAATGACTGCATATATGTGCTGGAATGTCATTCCAGCAATTGCAATGGATCAGGTATTTTTCACAGTGAATACAGAGGAATATAAATAAATACTGTAGATTAAATGCACACAATTCAAAGCCTGAACCATCTGCTATTAGAAAACAAAAACTCTTCTGGAGTTCTCAACATGAATCTCAGACTAATATTTTAGGCTAATCTGATCTGAGATGCCAAAATTACAGAAATTTCATGATTGAAGAGGAACTTAAAATTTATGGCACATAAAAGCTGAAACTCAGGAAAACTTAAGATCTTCTGATCACTTCTTTCTTTAGCACTTCTTTAGCAGCAGTGGCTTGGACTCAGAATTAGCAGCTCTGAGTAGCTGGAAATCAGAATTTGTAACCTAGATTTGAAGTGTAAAAACTTTCAAAAATATGGCATTAACAAGAAAATATTCACTCTCACTGACAAAATTACTACAAAATTTTATTAACAAGCTACTTCGATCACAGTTTCTGCTTAACAGAATCTGTGACACTGCTGAAGATGATATCCTTGTTATTGCCAGTTACAAGAATATATCCGGCATAAACTAAGTAGCTTAACATGCCCAAATTAATGCACATTAACTATAATTGTTGCATTGAATTTTAATGACTGCATTCAAGGCTGTGTTCCTCCCACAGCTATGATTGCTGGCCAAGAGTTAAGAGCAGACTCCACTTCCTCCCATGTCAGAAGCTATAATAAAAGGAAATGGAACAACATCAATCCACTTTTCCTGACAGAGATTGTTAAGCATCTGGTAAATGCAGCAACATAGTCTTGCTTCAGTTTCAAGATTATAATCTCATTGGAGAAATTAATAGCTAGGAAGAGCAATTCTTACCTCTAGGCTGGTGACTCCAACACAGCCAAGGTCAACAGATCAAGAGCATTTCTCTGACCAAAGCCTCAGCAGATACAGCTTTTGTAGAGAAAGCTGTCTGTGGAAAATCACTTACACTTTCCACCCACAGACCTTACCACCATTGGAAAAGGCAGTGGAGGGACCATCTGAGAACATGCACAGCCCCTCTCCTAGTGGGGGATCTCTGATGTCTTTGATGGCCTTGTGAGATCCAAAGATCCATGGGGAATTATGCTTCTGTTGCTTATGATATACCTCCTTACATTCTGATCTAGTACATTTTGTCAATAAAACATTCACAGGAGGATTTCAGATCTCAAGAGAATTTCAGATCCTTTAGTTAAATTATTAGTGCAGTCTGTACATTTCTCTGAAGTGTAGAGGAAAGGAACCGCACTTAAGGAATTTTTTTCATTTAGTGGCATCAATGGAAAAATCATTCCTACACTCTCTGCCTCAGCATTTTTGCAAAAACATTTCAACATCTGCCTTCAAGCCCTCCCCTCATCTCTGCAGCAACTGTCCTGAGTGTGTAAAAGCTGCTGGTGACCTGTAATGGCTCTGTATGGTTCATTGTGATCAGATCTCACTGGGAATGCCTTTATTTTCTTCTCAGTTATGCACTGCAGTGTTCATTAACTTATTCCAAGACTGTAAAGTCTCCACTTGTACACATGTAGGGTAAGCAGAATGACACAATCTTCATGGTACAAATAGATAAACAATAATGGTAACACCTTGGCACAGTTCAGATTCAGACTGAAGTTAGTCAGCCTGGATTCTGTGATCCTGTTTCTCTTTATAATAAAAGTGAATCTCTTCAAGTGCCCAAAAGTTGTCATAATATTGTTAATCCTTACTTGGTAAAAGACAGTCAAGCCATTTTTTCTCTGAAACAATGTAGCATGTGCAAATTTTTAAAACCTATAATACTTTGATTGTTTCTTTCTGGTACTTGCAATCTATTATTTGAATTTTTAGGATTCCTTTTCACTAACTCTTATTTGTAGCCAAACAAAACCAGAACATAGTATTTTTGTTTCATAAAAAATGAAAAATTATGTTCCCTAATATTCATTTTGCTTTGTGAACAGGAATGATAAGTAACCCACACATTATTTCAAGGCTGAGGTTAGAGTACTGGGGATACAGAGTACTGCTGTCACTTTACTATTCACAGTTTGTATTTTTTACCATAAACAGTATATCTCTGATCTCCCAGCTTTATAGCCCCATCCATAATCTCAGAATAATATTTTCCAGACACACAGAGCAACCATATACAACATGGTTATCATCAATTTTATTTTAGATTAAGGAAAACTGAACCAAAACAAACAAAACAAATATGTATTTTATAAAATACTACAAACAGTATCTCTCTATGATGGAAGCAAGTAAAGATGCAAAACACAGAAGAGCAACACAACATTGACAAAGACAATTTTCCACACTCACTGTAATCCAACATATTTGTTTCTATATTATTTATTCTTATTCCTGTGAAGACATTTATTTGTTAAAACATTTATTTCATATATTATGTGCCATCTCATACCATTCTGTAAAGTAGGATAGCATTTTAGCTGATTTCAAACTTTGTATTTAATCCACCCTTGAGAAGTAAAACACAGCCCTTTAGAAACGATTTTAGGATAGCAGTCCCTATTGTAGAGATTAAATTAACTTCAAAAATGGAATGCTATATATAGGATTCATTTTTATGCTTGCTCTTCTGTTGGCAATTGTGGTCATAACAGGCTTAAGAACTCCAGCAGGATATATTTTTTTTCCTTCCTAAGCCTTTGGAGCACTATCTATTTGTAGGTATCATATATTACCTCTGCGTGGGGCCTGCAGATGAAATCTATTCCAGGAGTAGGCCTTGTTGGGAGATTTCCAGAAAGCCATCTGTTCCCAATGGAGCATCTTGTCTGCCTTCCCTAGCAATTAGAAAGCAGCAGATGAAGATGCAAGGCATAAAAAGGGAGAAGGACATAAAATAATAGAAAATTATGTCAGAAAATCTTGTTTGTATGAAGCAATGTGATAACAAACTGTTAAAAACAGAGAGGCTGTAACTACCTGAAACAAAGGATTTTTCTTTTTTTTGTAAACTCTGTAATAAAACACAGGTCCTGTAACACACTCACTCCCCACCAGTCATCACTGCTTGGTTAAGTTCTTCACTGCCATTAGTTTCTGGTGAATCGAAATGAAGGAGATAGACACACATATTGTACTTCATGGAGAAAACAATGGCTGTCACACACTCGTGTGTGAAAGAAAGACATTTGGATTTACCTCCAGAAAAATATATTTTATTTTTCAGTTTTAGTCTTTTGGATTCTCCAATTCTGATACAATTATATTTTATCTGAAAAATGAAGAAATTGATTCTAATAGTAACATACGTATGATTCCAATCAGTAGCCTGTGATAGGTCACTGTGTATTAAAGTCTTTAGCCATAATTTGAGATATAAAAATACCTTTCTTTTGGTGAATATAGAAAAACACAAAAAACACAAAGGGATAAACTGTCAAACTATATTTCTCTCTAAAAGATGTGATCTAATCCTAATCACTTATGTTCCTTCTATACTTAGCAGAAAGAAATCAACATCTCCAGAAAGTTTCAACCTTGTTATGTTTGATTCTTTTTTAGCAGGAATGAGTGCTTTCTATAAGTGCCTGCACCTGAGGGAGCCAATATAACTACCTGAGACTACACTATTTGCATTTAGGCAGTTCTCATTAAATAAACTGAATATTTTGCCAGTCAATTTAAAACCAAATTTTAACATTCAATTTTATTGATTCTTTTTTTTTTTTAATTTTTCTGAAAATTAGATACAAAATGTAAAGAAAAGTCTTAACAACAAAAATATGGCATTTTGACTTCATGCATAATCTTATCTTTGATAGAGAAGGAAATGATTCTGATAAAAAAATAACATGAAATTTCTCCAGGAAGGACAGAAATAAAGATAAAAGCAGTGGATTGGTATTCTCTCAAAATTAAGTAGTACAGCTAAAGAACAACTCACAAATATGCAATTTGGATCAAAATTGTTTTTGTTGCTCTATATTAACTTCTCTAGAGCTGGTATTAAGAACCTGCTATAGATCTCAGGATCAAAATTGGATATGGATATAGAAATATCTTGAACTTGTTACAGTGGTGAATACTATTGGGAATTGTATCATTGTGGGAAAATTTCCCAGGTATAAAATGAGTTATAAATGAGCAATTTCTCAACAATTCAACTAACTAAAAATTTTGAGTAACTAATGTTGGTAGAATTCAGTTATGTCTGGATGTATTGGTAGATAGGTTTACAACTTACTAATTTTGTAACTCTATAGGGAATAAATTTCTTTTTGGATCTCCTTTTCTAAATTAAGGATGTTGTAGAAGACCTAAAGAAAATAACTTGACTGAAGTGACATCAAGACCATTCCAATTAAATTACATTGATGAGCAAACAGAAAAATAGGTCAAAGTTCCTACATGAGAGGACAAAAAGGAGAAATTAAGAGATTTAATGAATGAAGTCAATATGTGCAGAAATTAGAAACTGAAATGTGAAGGTGACTGAAATTTCTTTCAATATGATTTATCTAAACTTCAGAAATTTTTAAGGATGGGAATAATTCTAAATAAGATTCAAAACCAATGGGGCAGTCTCCATTTATAACTGAAATGAAAATCACATAGGAATAACAAAACTCATTTAGGAATAATACAACTGATATAGGAATAATAAGACTCATTTAGGAATAGTAAGACTCAATAAGGAGTGGAAAAATCATGGAAGATACATCTTGGAAAACAGGAAATTTATGAATAAAGTCCAAAACTCTTGCCAGAACTCTAATTCTGCTTGTCGTTGCAAATGAAGTTAAACCAAACAATCTAAAACTTCTCAGCCCTATAAATAGAAAAAAGAAAGAAAAAACTTTCTAGGAAGTGGGGAAAGAAATGAAGTTCAAAAGAAAACAGAATTTTTTTTTTTCTCAGTTTTTAGACTAAGATGGTTGATTGAAATAAAAGTATGGTAATGCAGAGGTCCAGGCTACATGGATTGTCTTGCTTGTAGGAGCATGCCTACTCCCAGTACTGAAAAGGAAGCTGTAAATAGCCTTGCATAAGGCCCTGGTATGATTTCACTAAAAAGCACTAATCTCATACTTGGTAGGTAGAAAGAGCAGAGGATGATGACTGAGGAGACAGAAGACTTATTTTACAGAAGACACTAAGGACATTGAATGTGTTTCAAAAATAAGGGAAGACTGAGAGCATCAAAAGGTCACTGGGAATCCCAAGTTTTCTCCTATCTTTACTTAGCACTAGCACTAGCTGGTTTCCTTCTTTCTGGCTCTCTTCAACCCAAGATTCTCGTATGTATGTTTATCCAGAGAGGGTTTTAAAGGATGAGAGGATGAATGTGTGTTTGTGCCCAGGACATGGCATCATCTAGTGGTTGATGCACGAACCAGGAGCATAGGCTCTGTCCCTCCCAAGGCACAGGATGGCCCATCCTCAGTTTCTCTTCACCCTGGGTGAGCAATCGTCACCTAGTCTATGTGAAAGGTCCCATCCATGTGGCAGGGGCACACCCAACTGGGGCACACCCTTCTGGCCATGCAAATGTGGCCGAAGGGGAGCACCCAAGGATCTTGTCTGGTAAATCAGAATAATTCTATAGCATTAGATGGAAAGTTAAAAACTGCCTCATTGTTTGAGACTTATGCTTTAAACATGATGTTTAAGAAAGCTGCATCTCACTCCTATATAATCAGAAAGCTTCACAAGGATTTTTATAGAGGGAAGTCAATGATCATATAAAGACCCTGACAGAAAATTCTTAAAATTCCTAAAAGATTTTGCCCTTGGCCACACTGAAGAATCTTAAAAAAATTTAAGCTGTCATAGGACCAGAGGAAAGGTGTTCTTGCACAATTATTAAATTATTAATAATTAGGAAACAAAAGGTACAATCAATGGAGGGAGATTATCAAGTAAGCCTCTCAGGATCCCTGCTAGGACATGAACTGTTCAACATCGTTATAAATTACCTGAAAACTATGTGAAATAACAAAGTGACAAATACTCCTTATGAAACACAATTATTCCTAACAGTGAAGAATTGCAGAGGATGTAATGATGCTAAGTGACTGAACAATAAAAAAGCATATGAAATTATTGCCAATAAAGTCAAAGTAAGGCACATGGTGGCTCTCCCCTGACATTTAGTTATATGTGCAGAATATTGGAATCTAAGGTAGCCATTGCTATGCAGGAAAGAAATCTTAATAAATGTATATCCATAGTTCCCTGAAAACTTCTGCTTAGTAGCATGTGACGCTGACCAAAATGTTTGGATTATAAAGAAAATACTAAGAACAAGAAAGAAGCTGGATAAATCTCTGTTACATGTTGATGGGGGTTACAATAATTTATCTTGGGTCCAATGTGTAGTTATAGTGATCCCATCTGTAAGATGACAAAGTGGGCTGAGCTTACTTTGGCATCTATTGGAGGGAAGATTAAAACTGATCTGCTTGGAAAATAAATGCTTGGTAATGGGGTCTATCCTGCTGACTGTCTATAGATGGGCTCTATCTACTATTTACAGGTTAGTGTCTATTTGACTGGCTTCTATAACATAGGGAAAGATATGTAAGAGTGTTCTAGGGAATTACTGCCCACTGTAATTTTAAAAGAAGAATAGAGGTGACCAGGACCTTTAAAACAAACAAAAGTAGTAGTTTTTCTTACAGTACCTAATTACTTTGTGGAATTCATTGCTACAGGATGTTGTGGAAGCTAAAATTATCACTGGATTCACAAAGGACTAAATGGATTCACAGCAGAGGGGCTATTAATCACACCAGTCTGTATGTTGCTTCCAATTCAAACTTAAAATGCTGGTTGCCAGAAACAGAAATATTTGAGAAGCAGGATCAGTCTATACCTGCCCTTTGTATTGTCTCTCTACATCCCCTCTCTCTGAGCATCTTTTGTTCATCTCATCAAAAAGAAGATATTTTTATATATTTTTCCTTGGACCAGTGTGACTATTTCCAGGATTTTATGTTTTAGTAGATTAAACTGTGAAGAAAGAAGACTTTCAAAGCCAAGGCTTAGCTAAATCTACAAAAAATGAGCAGCACTTGTCCCAGTGATTAGGCAGGATAAGAGCAGAAAACTGATGAATGAGCAGAAGAATAAAATTCTAGGATGTCTTTCAGGGTGGAATAGTGAGAGAGAATTTCTAAATTTGGTTCAAAATGAAGAAATAAAGTATTTATGAATAGACTATAGCAACATGTTTTCCTATGAGGGTGGTGATTCACAATAAGGTTTCTTCTAGTCCTGTGTCCTAAATAGAAACCTGAACCTTTTGAGATAGCCCATCACTAATTGAAATACAGAGCTGTGTGCACGAAGCTGAGCTCAGTTGCTCTAAGCTCCACCTTGAAGTTGTATTAACATTTAATGGTTAAAAGAAAGCTAATAAAACTGGAGGGAAGCTGAGATGGCCAAGCCATAACTATTTTTATGACACATTATTACCACAGAACAGAGGAAGGATATTTATGATACATAAAGGTTTCTCTCACCCTTTGCATGTGTTTTTGGGCTATCGAAACCAATTCACACTATGGGGAATAATTTTGTTCTTGGCCATGTCTTTGCAATAATAAAGGGATACTAGTACCTTTGAGAGCACATTTGTCCCATCTTGTGTTTCACTGTCACATTTATTAAATTTTTATGGGTAAAAATTCGTAGTAAACTCCTAAGTTAGAAAGCTAAGGACTAAAGCTTTTAAGTCTAATATATGTGTGCAGTCAGTATGACTCCCCTTTGGTAATCAATAGCTAATAAGAATACCAAGTTAAGCTATTCTAAGTGATCAGAAAAAACAGAAAAAGTAAGGAAAAAGCCTGGAAACCCTTTCCAGTCTCTACTGCAATGGTTATGGAGTTCATGGCGAAATGTCAGTGCTGCAGGAGAAGCAGATTGCAGTGCCCTGACACACTTTCAGCTGAGTTTACAGTGTGTCAGGATGTTCAGCTGTGTGAGAAAAGAGCAGGAGTGATTCAATATGATGGTATGATATTTTTTCCTGGTGTGTTTTTCATATACACATAAACACAGAGCCTGGAGGAGGCAGAGAAGCTGTGAGGTAGATATGGCATCTGAGCCATTGCAATTCAGCCAGAGGAGCACAAGCTCTGTGAGTCACTGCACAGCACCAATGGGCTGGATGTTGTGCCCTGGATAGGTGAGTGACGTCAAAATGTTACTCTTTCCTTTTTCAAAGAAAAAGGAATAGGTTGACATCAGTGCTTTTTGTTTGTGTGCCACAGACATATCATCTTGCCTTAGATTCCTTAATAGAAGTTATTGACTAAGGGGTCCTTGAAATTTAAAACTGCTTCCAGTTGCAATGCATGATTTTGGTCATGGTCTAATTTTTTAATACTACTCTTTGGTGACAAATTCCATTAAAATAAAAATTAAAAAAACAACAAACAAACAAACAAAAAAACCCCAAACACCCAAACAAAACCCCAAAAACCTCCAAACTCCAAAATTTACCTCCTATTTAGTTATCTGGAATATCTGACATTATCATAAAGCTATGTGTCTCTATGTGTAATGTAGAGTAGCAGTAATGGCAAAGAAATAACGCCTTAGTATAAAGCACAAGCATAAGCCTACTTTATTTATCTTAAATGACTTCAGAAACCCTCCTCAGAATACTGAATAAAAGAGTTTCACAATGGTTTCTCAAATTCAATTACTAATTATTAAAAAGAATGTCTTGGGAAACTCCCTTTTTTACATTCCTGTGGTAATTTTAGCAATGACTTAAAAGGAACTGTAAGAGTAAGAAAAACAAAAAAACACCCACCTTTTTTCAGCTGTCGAAAAAACAGATCTTATAATAGTTAATAACACTGTTTCCTCATTTCATCTCTTCCTCATCTGCTTTCTTCCTTTCTTCCCCTTCACTTGTTTCTCTGCCTGTCAGTTTCCTTCCTCTGTTTCCCTCAAAACATCCTATTTCCTGCTCCTCTGCTGCATGAGAGCGTTCCCCTGTCACATGCTGAGACCCCTTTTCTCTGGAAACATCCTGCCTGTTTGCCTCATCACTGGCACCCACGGACTGAGCATTTCCCCCAGCAGCTGTGCAGGAGATTTCAGGGTAGCTGCTGGGCCATTTTCACCAGTGACTTCAGTGTCTGCCCCTTTCTTTTTTGTAGAGTTGTACTTCCCCACTGCCAAACTCATTGTGGGGAACATAACTTACTTCTTGTCTAAGGAATCAAATGCACTGTGCTATTTGTGTCACTTTACATAATTATATGCAATATTTATATAGCTATTAGTCCAGCTTAAAGAAGTGTCTCACTTCTGGATAGCTTTTTCTAGCAATTAAAACCAGGAGTCAATTCATGATGGGAAAGCACAGCATTAATACAATCTCATTTTAGCTATAACACAGATCCATGTACAATAATATTTTTCTGTGGTTACTTTTTTGTTATAACCAATGGCAAATCCATCCAATTATTTCTTCCTAAAACACCATATTCTTCAGTTTAATCAGAAGTATGTTGCCCATGTGGACATGGTACTGCCAAACACAGGACAGTCCAGCTCAGTGCTGTCTACCTAAATAGGTTAACCTCTTGTGTCTTACCTCCCTTCATTTCTGATAATCCTGAAAGTGAAAAGTCCTTTTCTTTTGGCCTTGAGGAGTGCAAGTCAATCTTAAATAAAAGAGTAATTTTGGTGTATTTTAAACATTTTTTGTCAAGTCTTCATTGTGAATAACAACTTAGTCTTGAGGAAAACTGATGAAACTGAAAAATCCATTTTTCCATTTAAAGCAATCAATTAAAAAAAATCATTAAAATTACAACATAAACCCACAGCATGTCAGGTTGTTTCACAAGAATGTCAAAATCATTACTTCTGCATTGAAGTTAATTATGGCTAATATTCTACACATAAATGTGTGTTTTTCATTGTTTAAATTTTTAAACCACAGCTATTTGTTTACACACTGTTTATCTGTTTCACCTTGAATTCAGAAGCCCTTGAATGCAGCTACACAAGTTGTCCCTGTCTCATTTAAGTTTCCTAACCTAAAGCCAGAAGACAGAGAAAAAAATTAGAAACAAGAAACCAGCACAACAACAAAGTAATAGAGACCTCTGAAGCAGCCTTCAGCCTAACCTTGTATCACGTCACCCTTTTACTCTGGTCCCCAAATACCTCTGGTCACAAGTGACTCCAGCAGCTCAAGTTTCTATGGACCTTTCACAGGGAATGTGTCTGATTTGTTCTCCAATACGTCTTCAATGCTTAAACTTGCTTCTGCCACTGTTGTTGTCTTCCAGTTCTCCTCTGAAAGCACTAGATGCCGCCTAAAATGAAGTTTAGCAGTGTCAGAGGATTTCAGATTTTAGAATTTCAGATTTTGAACCATGACAACTTAAAAGTGGATTCATACAGGGTCAATTACAGGGAAACTGTGTTACTACAAAATTCAGCCCAAATACCTGATGGACTGAGATGCCCATTGCCAGCTATTGTCTACGACAGAAGGGTGAACCTATTCAAACTAGGTAGGAGAAGTCCAGCTCCTGCTCCTGCTTCATAAGTGATATTTTTGGGAACCTATGCCATGCATCTCATACTCAGTAAATATACATTGCGGGGAATATATCTGTCATGGTTTGACCAACACATCTCTGCTTTTTTTTTTTTTTTTTTTTTTTTTTTTTTTTTTTTTTTTTTTTAATTTAACTGATATATTCCTAATGGTTTTGTTGTTCTTTTTTTGTGGACAGTGCTGACAGATCAAATGTGATTCCTGGTGACTATTCTCCCTTTTTTTAGTGGATCACTAAGCACCATACCTCAGCATCAATTACAGACTCATTTGGTCTTCTACCACCGATTGAATGTGAAATTTGAGCCAAAATCTTCTAGCACACTGGCACACTGACTGGATCCTGCCTAAGGCTACTGCTCTGCTAATTGTCAGAAGATTTTTTTTCAATTATTACATTTGAGTCTCTTAAGTAAAATCAGGCTTATATATTTCTTGTTTCAGATATTTAATTATTTTGGCTAAAATTGAATTAATACATCCTACCCAATTATGTGATCAGGCAGAAATATGAGTGAGAGCCTTCCCTCCTTGATTTTTAGGTTTTACAACAATTATATTAAAAGTAATTTTGTCTGTATGTGTTTGTGGGAAGAGAGGAGAATTTCACAGGTATGTGAGGGTACTTTTGTGGCACTGAAGTTCTTATTTCCACATTTGGCCTACAGTTGGAATAGCTAGATGTATCTGTATTAAAAATCCACACTCAGGTTTATAGAGTTCTTAGAATCAGAAAAAAACACATGATTGTGCATTTAGAACCAGAGAAGATTGTCACAGTAATCTTCTCTGAGCTTTTGTGTTAGACAAAGCAAAAATCTCCATTCAATCATTTCTTCATCAAGCCCATGTCCTCTGTTTGAGGTGCAGCATGGCTTCCACAGAAATATTAAAACATTTTTCAGCTATTGTGGGACACAATAAAATTGTAAGTATATTGACAGTACTGAATCCAGTATTCAATCAAATCTTCCATAGCATTTGAGGGACTGATGGGATTGGCAAATTGGATGCAGTATCTCTGGAGGTCCAGAATGTAATGTAATCTCATAAAAAACCACCTGCTCTCATTATGACAAACAGCAGTATAACACATTGTCAGTATTTACAGATTATTATTATTAATAATAATAATAATAATAATTAATAATAGATCTGTTTCTATAGTGCTTCCAGTGGATAGCAGCTGATCATGCTTACTGCCTCCAGGGAAGGAGTGCCAAAAAGAAACAAATGAATCTAACCAGCTGTGGGGCTATTTTTGAAAAGCTAAGGAATTCAGTTGATTGCTCTCTATTCCCTTTAGAGGTGGTAAATCAGTATCTCAAAGCTATCCATACAGCTTTCACACAAAAAGGGGGTTTGATTTGCTCTTTGAGCGTTTGAGGGAACTGCAGGAGCACGGTGCTGCACAGAATAAATATTATTTAGTGCGTGTGCACGACGCACATGAGCACTGCTGCGTGTCTGCTGTCTGCAGCCCAAGGCCCCTCTGCCCGTCACTCCTCCAGCTGAGGGAAATCTCGGAGCTGTGCCCAATGTCACAGCGTCAGAGCTGTGCCCCGGTGTCACAGAGTGTCACCAGTGTCACAGAGCCGGGCTCAGCGCTGGCACACGCCCCCCGTGTCCTGGCCGCACGGCTGCCCTGGGCCCAGCCCGTACGGGGGTGAGCCCAGCGCCACGGCCTGGCCCTCCTGCCACACCTCACACTGCAGCTCCAGAGCGCTGACGGGGCCCTCGCTTCTGACGAGGAGATTTACGTGAGGATGAGTGAAGAAACTTGGGAAGGGTATGATTCTGAGCGTCTTGCTCAAACATCCTGTAAAACCAGTCTTCAGAAAAAGGAGAAATGCTGTAAAAAATGTTTTGCTGTATAAGAATTGTCAGGTTTTCTCCAGCTCCCCCAGCAGCGTTTATCCCCCCTTTTTTTCCTCTGGCAGTGAGCCTTAAAAACATCCCAAAGACTTTTATATGCTGACTAAAGAAACTCTTTCTATAAACAAGCAAAGAAGGGTTTATATTAAATATATGTTGTTTATCGTTGCCATTGTTGCAGTATGTTAAGATAACAGGCGAGACGAAACACTGACAGCTCCTAAAGCCACTGAATAAACCTAAGCCTGCACGTAAGTTGCTGCCTGGGGCTCCTTAAAAATACTGCCTTGGTTTTTCTCCTGCCTATGCTTGTTGATTTCTATCAAAACGAGTTAGAAAGCAACTCATCTTGCCTATATAATTCCATGCACACTTCCTCTCACCTCCAAACGGGAAGGTCAGTTTCTGGACAAACTTTGTTTCTACAGCTTTGAAAGAGTCTGTTGTGCTTCACTCTGTTTTGAGTGGTGTAATTATCAGTAATTATTGGGAAATGAGCAGGAGTCAGAGGCAATTCCAGAGCCACCCAGAATAAACTGTGCATTGTTGCAGGATTGCAGCATGGCTGTTTTACAGAATTAACATTCTGAAATAGTTGGAAGTGACAGTTTCCTTTTCAGGGAGGGAAAAGGGCAAAGAGCTAAGCTGCTGCTTTAAGGTTAATCTTTACATTCAGGAAGAAGTTTGAGCTGGGGCATGGAATAGATCCCTGTGTAGCTCACTTTTTATTTTAAGTGAATCTTCTTGGGTAGGCGCTTTGTCTGTGCCCAGAGAAAGACTTGAAACATCAGAACAGGTGGAAAAACTTCTTCTAAGACATATAAAGGCAATCAGTGATATTTCCTTTAAGGAACACCAAATCATAAGGAAAATTACAAATAATTATATTATTCAGTTTTAAATGACAGCCTTTGAAAGATGAGGGTCTTAGAATAACTGACTTAGTCACATTTTAAAATAGTCCTAATGCCCTTTTCTTTTCAAGTAAATTAATAAATAAATGTCATGTTGCATGAGTTCAATTAACTGTGAGATAATGAGGACTGTAGAGCAGAGACCTTGATGGGTCACTGATTGCTAATGGACAACAGATTCTTGTAGGTCATGAGTTCAATGCCAAGCTGTGTTTAAAGATTTTTCTTTTTTCCATTTATTTATTTATTTGTTTATTTCCCTTAAAAAACTGCTTAATTGCAAAACAGAAGTGGCTGCATGATCTGAATGTAGACACTAGTGTCCACATCCAGACTGAGATGGAGAGTGGTTGTGGAGCCTCAAAAGAGAGCCACATTTCTCACAATATTTGTCAAAACGAAATTCCTCTGCCATGAGGATCCATCCCAGGTCAGCAGTACCCCCCGATGGCAGTGACTGGACAGTTCTGGAGGTGCTGTGTGTACAAAGGAGATCCTGGAAGGGGTCTGTGGAAGGTTGCACTGGTTTCTTCCTTCATTACTACTTTTCCACTGTTTCCCTAATGCTGACTCTGAGACCTGACGGAATAATTTAATTCCATGGCGGCAGATGCAAATGAAGCAGGACAGATATTTGGATCCTGTGTCAGTGTGACCATAGAGAAGATGGCTACATTACTGCTACTGAATGAACTTCTGATTTCCACATGCAAGTTTTCTACCTCCCATCTACCCACAGAAACCACATAGATGACAGAGAAGAGAAAGATGAATGTGCGAAATATAGGGATGTAGATCCAGATGGGCTTGGGAATGCCACAGGCTACAGGAAGCAGCACAGCATTGGCTTGTGGACCAGATGCCCATACTGGGATGAAGAGAAAGCAGAAGAGCAGAGGTGAGCAATGAATGACAAGAAAGAAACTGTTTTGCATTAATCTATAGCAATATCAGCTGTACAGACTGTTCACAACTGCCTGACACAGACTCTTACATACAGCAATGCTCCTGGGGTTTGCTGCACAAGTAAAGACTTAGGAAGGTTTAGGGTTCCACAGAGTCTAGAGCTGGTTTTTCTGTTCTCACACTGTTAGAAATGCATAAAACCAGCTGCCTGGCCTAAGATAATCCCAATTGTAATCAAGTCTGTTTCCTGACAAAAACACGTATATCTTAATAAAAGTCTATTTCCCTGTAGAAGTTCATACATTTAAATTCAAAGCCTATTTGTTCATATGGATAAGAAGAATATGCATAATTGAAAAAGAGTCCATTAGAAGTGCAGAGAGGAAACAAAGGATGTGAATTTGGTGATATGAAGGTGAATTATTTATATCATGCATTAGTGCCAGACATAATAAAGACACTGACCCAACCATGCAGGTCTGATAGTCTTTAAAAATTATATCTTCCACTTCTTCTACTCCAACCTTAAGCTATTCTAGCTCTGGAAACAGTCACCAGTGCTAAATTGTTGGTGGGTTTGTAATGAGAACAACAGAGAGAAGAACACCTTAGTGAACATTTGTCCTTGGGATTACAGAGAATAGCACTCCACTTCCACTTGCAGCGTTTATTTTTCTTCTTTGAATGGAAGCTAGGTACAAGTGCATGACAATACACTGACACAATACTACTGACCCTGCAGACAGCCAGAAAGCAAAACAACATACAGAAATACTAATTCTGCTAGTCATGTGTGCCAGCTTCCTTTTACCAACACAATTTTGTAATTGAAACTTTAAAATGTATTTGTGACTTAAAGTACAGAAAAGCTTCACTGAGCTTTTCTGCATTACTGTAAAAAGTATTTTTCATTTCTCAGTTGCTCTGCCCTTCTTCCTTCATTCAAAATACAAAAAGAGTTGCCAAAAGCAGCCAAATCTTGCACTAAAGGACAAACTTTGCTTTCATAATGTCTTCTGTCCTACTAAGCAACTCCTGATTGTGATGCACGTCAAGTTTTACTGTAGAATAATACTTGGCTTTGGCCAAAGATGTCATTCCACTTCAGCAATGTGGAGTTAAATGGCTCACAAAGCAGGAGTTACCTGGAGTGAGCTTGTGGAAGTTAATTGCATCAATGTACTGACTGCACTGGTCATTGAAAATTTCTCCTAAATGACTATTCAGCTCAAGAGAAATGCAGATATTTCTTTCAGCTGAAAATATGTCAAGATGTTATTTTGGAAAGAAACTCCTGACACAGCTTCATTGCTTGTAAAATTAGTGTCACTGCACTTGTCAGAAGTTCCCCTATAAATCTGAACTGTGAGACCTTGAGCAACTTGTGAATAGGATAAAATGCTGTGTGGAACAAAATTATAATATTTCAGTCATATCTGGTTTTGAAATAGTATTTTAAGTGCAGATATATTTCCAGATATACAAGTAAGGGGGATGAAGGCACCTCAGGCTGTGAAGAGATTTTTGTTTTCTGTTCCAGAGGCAGCTAAACATCAAAATGTTTAATGTTTAACATTTAATACATTTTAGTTGCAACTAGATCAACACAAATATTAATAAAATAAAAGAACCAGCCCCCCCCCAACTAAACCAGAATGGTATTAATAATTTAGAAAGGTCTTAAAATGTGAAAAGTTAGATTCTTGTGAACCAGAGTGAGATTTGTGACTGTGGGATATTGAAATGTGAGAAATTTGGTTTATATCTGTTTCTCTGCGCTACAATTAGTAACGTCTATGTTACCCCTCATAGTTGCCAAGTCTACTTTCATGTACAGTTTTTAGAACTGTGTATATCTAGAACCAGTGATAGAATTTGGGTGAGATATTTACTGAACCATTTCCTAAATCACCACAAGCAATGAGAAGTACAAATGGAGGAAAGTTCAAGTAGTTCCAATAACTTTCCTGAAATTGTAGTCTTTCAGAGTGGCATTACATGAACAAATTTTTAAATATCTGATCAGACAGATAGGCAAGTGTTAGACTCTAAGCAGAAAAGGTTGCCAGTCATAGGCCAGACCAATTTTCTCCCGTGTGGATAAGAAGGTGCTTACCCCTTTTGGCAGCAAGATCAGAGGAATGGTGGTCTTCTGTCAAAAGCTTTTCCCTCAGGGCATAGTCCTGGGACTGTGATGTGGCAATAATTTTCTAATTGCTACTAACTGCTCCTTAAGGGCTGGATTGTAATGGAAGCCTTTGCCTTTTCTTTAACATGAATCAGCTGAATCGAGAACTTTTATTCCTGGTGGGGAGTTTAAGACCAGGATTTCAGGTTTAAGGACCTTTTTTCCTGGAAACCCTTGGTCAGAAATGCCTGTGTGTTTAAAATGAAAGGAGGCTGCTGAAAGTGTTTTCAAAGTCTTAACATTCCTCTTACAAATTGCATTTGCAATAAATTCTTAGAAATTCATTATGCTTGCAATAAACTCTTAGCTTGAAGCAAATTGTTCTATAATTATCAGTATCAGGGTTTGTGTGCTGTCCTCCAAAGCATCTGTTCTTGGGTATTGCCCAAGGAGATGCTGTTAAGGACTGCAGATCTGACCCTGGATGCAAGTCCCAGGGTAGCCAAGCAGCTGGGTAAGAGCGGCAGCTGAAGGTCTGCTCCAGCCTCCCTCCCTCTCTCACAGCACAATTACTCACCACACTGGCTCAGGTTAGCCCTGGATTTGTCCAGCTGAGTCTTGGAAAACTCTAAAGACAGAGAAGCTACTCTCTGGGTAATCTGTTCCCTTGCTGCCATACTCTCCAAGTGAAGTTCTTCCTGATGCACAGCCCAACCCTCCCAAACTGCAGCGTGTAGATCTTGTGCCTTGTTCTATCAACTCCTGCCACCAAGAAAAGTTTGGCTCCATCACATTTGCAGCTCCAGATTGTAGGCTGGGATTCGGTTGCCTCAATTTCCATTTTGACAGACTAAAGGAGCCAAATACCTTCACAGGTCCTCAGTCATTTGTCTGCTGGACCATGTAATTTCTGAACAACCCTTTTGGATTAGGTGCTCCATAACACACATTCCAAGAGCATCACTGGCTAGTGGGGATACTACCTTCTCTTTATTAACTAGCCACTGCAGTCCCTCAGTTGTAGCCAAATAAGCAGTTTGCCTTATGATAGAGCATGTTGTTGGCTATATCCAGTGCTGCCATAACCCCAGAATCATTCTCAGCAGGGCCAATATTCCTGGCCTGTACTGATGCAGGTGGTTATCCTGCTCTTTGTTGATTGTCCTGACTAATTTCTATGCTCTGAGCAAGGAATATTTCCTTAATCCCTTTCCATTTTCCATGCAAAGTAGGTATTTGCTACTATGGCATTTTTGTGGATACTTTTTAAAATCTTTCGATGCTGTCAAATTTCTTAGAGAGAATTTGGTGCAAAGAAAGAAAGCATGGTCTTTGTCACACTAGACTTTAAAATACATATCAGATTTATATTGTTAAAGTTTCCAGAGAAATAAAGGCAGAGTTAATGTATTGATTTATTAAAAGGCTCCCATCTTCCCAAGAAAGAGCTACCTGATCACATTCAGCTGGAACTGAGCTTGACCAGATTTTAGGGAGGCAGCAGACAGGGACCTGTTTCCACCTCTGTTTTGTTCTCCTGTGCAGTTGGTGGTTGTAATTGGCTAAAAGCAATTTATAATTAATCAACACAATTATAATTTATAATACAAAAAATAATTGTGTTGATTCCCAGAATGCATATATCCTGTTAGGATAGGAGCAATGATGNTTCTCTGCGCTACAATTAGTAACGTCTATGTTACCCCTCATAGTTGCCAAGTCTACTTTCATGTACAGTTTTTAGAACTGTGTATATCTAGAACCAGTGATAGAATTTGGGTGAGATATTTACTGAACCATTTCCTAAATCACCACAAGCAATGAGAAGTACAAATGGAGGAAAGTTCAAGTAGTTCCAATAACTTTCCTGAAATTGTAGTCTTTCAGAGTGGCATTACATGAACAAATTTTTAAATATCTGATCAGACAGATAGGCAAGTGTTAGACTCTAAGCAGAAAAGGTTGCCAGTCATAGGCCAGACCAATTTTCTCCCGTGTGGATAAGAAGGTGCTTACCCCTTTTGGCAGCAAGATCAGAGGAATGGTGGTCTTCTGTCAAAAGCTTTTCCCTCAGGGCATAGTCCTGGGACTGTGATGTGGCAATAATTTTCTAATTGCTACTAACTGCTCCTTAAGGGCTGGATTGTAATGGAAGCCTTTGCCTTTTCTTTAACATGAATCAGCTGAATCGAGAACTTTTATTCCTGGTGGGGAGTTTAAGACCAGGATTTCAGGTTTAAGGACCTTTTTTCCTGGAAACCCTTGGTCAGAAATGCCTGTGTGTTTAAAATGAAAGGAGGCTGCTGAAAGTGTTTTCAAAGTCTTAACATTCCTCTTACAAATTGCATTTGCAATAAATTCTTAGAAATTCATTATGCTTGCAATAAACTCTTAGCTTGAAGCAAATTGTTCTATAATTATCAGTATCAGGGTTTGTGTGCTGTCCTCCAAAGCATCTGTTCTTGGGTATTGCCCAAGGAGATGCTGTTAAGGACTGCAGATCTGACCCTGGATGCAAGTCCCAGGGTAGCCAAGCAGCTGGGTAAGAGCGGCAGCTGAAGGTCTGCTCCAGCCTCCCTCCCTCTCTCACAGCACAATTACTCACCACACTGGCTCAGGTTAGCCCTGGATTTGTCCAGCTGAGTCTTGGAAAACTCTAAAGACAGAGAAGCTACTCTCTGGGTAATCTGTTCCCTTGCTGCCATACTCTCCAAGTGAAGTTCTTCCTGATGCACAGCCCAACCCTCCCAAACTGCAGCGTGTAGATCTTGTGCCTTGTTCTATCAACTCCTGCCACCAAGAAAAGTTTGGCTCCATCACATTTGCAGCTCCAGATTGTAGGCTGGGATTCGGTTGCCTCAATTTCCATTTTGACAGACTAAAGGAGCCAAATACCTTCACAGGTCCTCAGTCATTTGTCTGCTGGACCATGTAATTTCTGAACAACCCTTTTGGATTAGGTGCTCCATAACACACATTCCAAGAGCATCACTGGCTAGTGGGGATACTACCTTCTCTTTATTAACTAGCCACTGCAGTCCCTCAGTTGTAGCCAAATAAACAGTTTGCCTTATGATAGAGCATGTTGTTGGCTATATCCAGTGGTGCCATAACCCCAGAGTCATTCTCAGCAGGGCCAATATTCCTGGCCTGTACTGATGCAGGTGGTTATCCTGCTCTTTGTTGATTGTCCTGACTAATTTCTATGCTCTGAGCAAGGAATATTTCCTTAATCCCTTTCCATTTTCCATGCAAAGTAGGTATTTGCTACTATGGCATTTTTGTGGATACTTTTTAAAATCTTTCGATGCTGTCAAATTTCTTAGAGAGAATTTGGTGCAAAGAAAGAAAGCATGGTCTTTGTCACACTAGACTTTAAAATACATATCAGATTTATATTGTTAAAGTTTCCAGAGAAATAAAGGCAGAGTTAATGTATTGATTTATTAAAAGGCTCCCATCTTCCCAAGAAAGAGCTACCTGATCACATTCAGCTGGAACTGAGCTTGACCAGATTTTAGGGAGGCAGCAGACAGGGACCTGTTTCCACCTCTGTTTTGTTCTCCTGTGCAGTTGGTGGTTGTAATTGGCTAAAAGCAATTTATAATTAATCAACACAATTATAATTTATAATACAAAAAATAATTGTGTTGATTCCCAGAATGCATATATCCTGTTAGGATAGGAGCAATGATGTTTTTAATGCACAAAATGTGAATATTCATATTTTATTTTGTAATCTAATGATT
>VZTT01066825.1:7500-23683 GCA_013400855.1 Buphagus erythrorhynchus
TTTAAATGTTGAACTACCTGGAGAAATAATGAAGATATTTATTAGTTGCAATTAAAAGCATGCAAAGTAGAATGGAAAATGATGGAAGTGCCTGACCATACCAGATAGAGCATTACAGATGTAAACTGATGCAGTTTCTTTGAATCAATGAAGTGATACCGTTTACATCAGCTAAGTAATAATTAATTCTTAGGGAAGGAATATTTTCTCTTCTTGCCTACTTGGAAATTGCGTTAGTAATTACATTATTTTTAGACGGCATTTCAAACATAAAAAAAACCCCTCCAAAAATAGATTTGAAGACATATGGCTTTTGGAAGGATTGAGAAAGACCTGTTCTTCTTCAGAAGACCTCTTAGTGAATAAGGAACACACTGTTCTGAGGAGAGCTTATTGGCTATGGCTTATCTCATGTAGCTGCACGACTGAGAGCCTGTGCTGGCTCCTGCCCCTCAAGCAGAGACCCCTCCACACAGCAGTTTCATGGGCATTTTACATGTTATCTTGAACCAGTCTGCACCCCTGCTTTTCAATAGGTGCTGGCCTAAATGAAGGTGAAAAAATTGCCTTTGAAATAGCTCCATTTTGTTTGCTTGACTTGAGGGATCAAGCAGTCTGTAACACAATCTTGTCAAAAATTCTTGGGTCTCTCTAGTGTTCCTTGGGAGGGCTGTGGTGCAAAGGATTCTTGCTTGGTTTGTTCTACTGACTTATGTTTATTTATTGCTAAACTAATTGTTAATATATTAGTTTTATAGCATTATGGAAGTGAGGGATAATAGAAGGATGTGATTCAAAATAGGCATCTCCTTTAGGAAAAAAATGATTTAGAGAAAGATGGGAATTTTGAATCAATATATTCCTTTACTGAAAAATAACAGTCACAAATAATAGCAAGAAGCATAAAATCTTAGTTTTATTTTAGATGCTCATTATTGATATCTTCAGTATTTAGCATCTCCACACAAAGCCTACAAAAAAGTCAGAAATTTAAATTATGAAAGCTGAATTCCCATCTTTAGGGCATAATGTCAAGGAACCTCATCAAAGTGCAAATATATGAACAGAAATAAAAAATGTCTTTAGGTCAGTGAATTATAGAACCTGCTAATTTTTCTCACAGTTCCATCTCTGACACTTTCCTCCCTCTGCAAGTTCCTACATGAAAACTTAAAAAATACATTTAGGGTGGAGGAAATTTGAGAAAGGGAAATATGTTAAGTTAAATGTAAGGACCTGAATTTCAGCATGACCTTTTATAGTACTGAGCATAATTTTTTCTACTTGCAGGTCAAATTTGATATTCTAGATTCCTAAGATTCCTAGCTGGTGGTAGAGTTGCTAAAAACTCTGAATGATGTGGTGTTTCCTGTACTGGGGGCTACAGGGGTGGCTTCTCTGAGAAGCTGGCAGAAGCTTCCCCTGTGTCTGACAGAGACAATATCAGCTGGCTCCAAGACCAAGCCCTTACACCCCTAGGACCTTGCTGGATTATTTTGTCTGTGAATGTATTAAGAATGCTCTGCTCTAATGCAAAATTTTACCTGTACTATTTTGATAACATCCAGAGTGGTTTTTTTTTAAAGTCACAATGACAAGTTGTTTCATGGCAGCTGAACTCTAACCTGCTTTTTCCTTTTCTCAAAATAAAATAAAAAAGAGCGTGTAAAATAGAGGGAAAGCAATTTTATGTCAAATGTAAAGCCTTTCTATTACAGAGCTTGATTCAAAAGTGGCAGCTCTTACATAAAAAGTGATCATGTGGAAAAAGTAAATGGAGAAAAACAAAGTTCTCTGTTCCTACAGAGATACAAAATATCCATTTGTTTCATGTTTAGGTATTGATGATAAAACATAACTATAAATTTTCAGAGTAATTTTTACACTGTATAAAAGAGAGAGTATTTTTTTCCTTAAAATAGTAGTATAAAAATGTATAGCAGCACACAATTTCTAGGAATAATTACTTTTTTATTATGATCATATAGCACCTTGCTGGAGTGAAGTTCATGGACTGTGGATGCATTTTTGAGTTACAAAGTCATACTGATGTCAGTTTTTTGTAATAGCAATATATTTTGTGTGACAACTCCTGAACATGTCTCCAGACTGAAATCTCCAGCTCATTTGGATAACTGAATCCTGATAAGTTGATGTTGAACAGTGCAAGGTCATTACTTTTTTTTGAGGTACACAAAATTCCTACTGAACTTCAGCTTGGAAACTAGTTGCAACAGTGTACTTGAGAAATGAAAACAGAGTGTGATATCATATACTGACTATTTTTCTACAAAATAAAATTGCTTTTTCACACATGGTAATTACTACCTGATAACTATACGCAAGCCATTTTAATCCCACAACACTGTATTTTAGCATCATGATAAAAATGTTCAGTCCTGTTTTTGTCTCATAGCAACAAGGAATTTAAGTAATACCACATTTTTTTTCCTTTATTGAGAGAGCAAACATTTCTTATAAGGTTTTAAAACTGCATGACTGTATGTACATACCCAAATGTAGTTACGTACTTCAAAACAAAGAGAAAGAAAATACAAGGTGACGTGAAAAATATTTTACTGACCTTCAGTCAAAGACATGATATTCACAGTGGCAATATTTCCTCTGCCTTTTTATGGAAAACACAGGTCTCTAGGTGCTAGACCAGGAAAGTTCTCAAACGTAAGGACCAAGCTCATAGGTCATTATTGGTGGTGTTTTAACTGTACTATCTATGATTTTTCTCTTCCTTGGGAAACTGTAAAGGAAAATCTCACTAAAATTTTCACAAACGCTAAAACACACAAAAAGTTTAGAAGTTGGCAAATATCTGGGCCACTGCTTGTCTTAGAAAGGATCAAACACAAGATACTTACTAAAGTTCCCACGACAATATAAAATAAACAAACAAGTGAAAAACAGGTGACCAAATTTCTGTACACAGCAGCCTGAGGCATCATTTTGTCTTCTTCTCAAATCCCCTGGAAGAATAAATTTCCTTCCTTAATAATAATCAAGAACTGATAGACTAAGGCATTATTAATTGAGCAGGTCCCTTAGAACAGTCTTTAGAGGGAAACCTTATTTAATTTCTCTCCTGTCTAGAGTGGTGGTATTATGAAAGTAGGTGTGTACTATACGTGTATGTATATATATACATGTATATTTATGCTTGTTAAGGAAAAGAAATACTCTTCCATATAAATTTCAAACATTTAAAAGAAAGCCAGGGGGGTTTAGTAAATATTTAATACTGATCTGTTTGCAAAGATGAAATTCAGGTCATTCTAGAACATAAATCTCCAAGAGTGGTGTTGGAAATCTCTGAAAGATGTATCTGTAACCCTTGGCTGGCACAGTTGAAGTCACAGATAAATCTAATGGCAGAAGTTAATTCTTAAAATTAATAACAATATGTGCAATCAGTAGCTTGTTTCTGATAGGAAACACTGAACATTTTAATACACGTCATGTCAGTAGACGTAGCAGCATGTCAGAAACTTATTTCATCAAATGGTGAATAAATCACAATTCTTTCAGTACCTTGATGCTTCTGTGTTTGACCTTAACCAAAACAAGAAGGCAAAAATCAAACCTTTAAATTAACTGATGTTTTAGTACTTTTAAAATTACCCACTTAGTTTGAATTGTGATCAAAGACTTGAGAGAGCTTTTCATAATCCCACGTGATTTATGGAAGGCTTTGCAGTTAAGTCACTCTGCCTTAAAAAACAGTTAGTTCATTAATGTTTGAGAAATGATCTGACACACCAGAGATGCAGGTCTATAAAGAAGGCTTACAACTGTGAGTTGGTTGCAACAAATTCCTGCAATATTCTGTCCAAATCAAGATCTCATTAGAAGATTAAAAAATTATTTATGGAGGAATTCCACATTTGCACATGCAAGAAGCTCATAAATATATGTGCAATACCATCCCAAACAAGGTGGTAAACTGGAGATCACTCATAGTCACAAACAGAAGTACTCTATATATTTTATTTCGTATGACAATTTGAATTTTACTTTAACGTGAAATAAACAAATTACATGTGGGATCATCAAATTGTCTCAAATATCTCTATGTGTTCTCTTAGATATATCTTCTATAGCCACAGAGAATGTCTCCTCCCAATCTATCTCATTTCATTTCTTTATTTCTTATAGGTGAAAATGTCAATGATGGCTTTATGAATGGACATGGAACTGTGATGAGTTTTCTATGCTCCACTGCTCTCTGTGCCCAATCTCTGTGTTTTCCATTGTAAGAGTGAGACTCAGGGACTTGGTTGTGTTTAGTAAGGGTAGTGTGGCTGTGATTCACAGCTTACAAGAGACTGCTAGGGATCCTGTGCTGTAAGTAGCACAGAACAGTTCAGTGTGTGATGAAATGCAACGTGCAGATAATTGCTACCCTCTAACGAAAAAGTAGATATGATTGAGGTAACAGACTTAAAGTCTAAGAGACCAACTGTGGAAAAAACAGGGTAAAAATCGAATAGTTTTACTGTGGCAAAGCTGTGACTTCTGAAAGCGTCTACAATGAGATTAGGATTTGAGTGCAAAAACAAATGAAAGTCTCAGAGAAGAATGCCAGTAACTAAGAGTCAATATCAGACAGAGATGATTAGATGCATTGAGGTAAACTAGTTACTGAAATAACTGAATAGAGGATGTGAGAGCCTGTTTCTTTAAGGAATAGGAACCATAACTTTTTAAATAAGGGATGCAGAACCTGGGGAGGAAAATATTTCCTGGAGAATGAAGACAGGAAAGGAGTCCTGAAATGGAAAGATTTCATGTTGGTGAAAGCAGTATCTGGACTCTACCAAACAATAAAATCTCAACACCAAAAAGTCAGAAAGAACAGCTCAATATGTTATGGTGCTAAAAGAAAATTACTTATAATGATTCTTCTGGATTTAACTCTGGGTTCCTACCACCTTTAAATGATGATGCTTTTGGATGAGGTAACAGAATCATCCATCTGCTTGTAGTTGTGTGTATTATATAAAGGAATTGTCCAGACCTCAGGGGTTTTTTTGGGTCTATATATCACTGACATCTGACAGCATTCTTGTAGACCGATTTTGTCCACTTGCTTAATCAGCCTAATGCTCTGGATAACAAAAATAATTTTTTCTAGGAAATACTTCATCTGTGAAATGATTAGTGGTACAAGCTAATGACAGGATTACAGAATGACTACCTTCTATCACAGATAAATGATCAGGAAAATTCAGTGGTGATTCTAGTGTGTCTGGAGAGGTTTTCCCAGGAGATGAATGACAGAATGAAGCCTCTATGCCATTTTAAAGGCCTGGGTGAGATTTCAAATCTAATATCATGTTCCATTTTTGTCAACATACTAAGGAAAAAGGAACTGAAATCATATCTGAAGATGCAGAGTTTTTTAAGTAGACAAAGAACGTTTATCTCAGGATAAGAGATTAATCTAGCAAAAATTAAACCTGAGGGAAGATATTACTGTATATGAGTATGCCATGGTGGCCAGCATGTGACAGAACTGTTTTTTAAGATAAAAGATCTGACTGCTATGGGAACAGGTGGCTATCAACCACTATGAGTAAGTTGAAGTTAGAATGAGAAGAGAGGTTCTAACTCTCAGAGCACAGTTCTGGGCCAGTCTTCCAGGCACAAGTACTGAGGGCAAGTCACCCCCAAAATGCTTTAAAGATAGAACTTGGAGGGTTTATGAAAGTCATTTCAATTTGATTTGTCTGCAGGGAGCTGACCCAAGAGGTCTCTGGCAGCCCTGTGAACAGACCATATACCTTTATCTCTTCCTTTAAACCCTTTTGGAGAACTCGTTTATTCTAGGCAATCTTCCCTGTATTACTTGCCACTATTCTCTCTCTGCAGTTTCCCATGCATCCTGTGCTTTGTCTTGTTTCTTTTGTATGGCGTGTTACAATGAGCTCCAGAGAACATCAAAGTTATTTTTCATACAATGGCACTTAGGTTCATAGTACTATATAGATGATTGATTAATTAATTAATAGTACCATCTGGACTATCAAGCAGTAACAAGTATATAATTATCAGACTTTCACAAAATATTCTTACTTGGAAGGGATCCATAAGGCTCACCGAGTCCAACTCTGAAAAGAATGGCCCGTACAGGGATCAAACCCATGCCCTTGGCGTTACTAGCATCATGCTCTAAAGACTCAGCTAATCCTCCTTTCATCTAAGTCTTCTAGACAGCTATTCCATTAACTGTAAGATTTCAAAATATAATTAAATTTAAAAATTTCCTCAAAGAAGATATGTATACTAAATAGAATGAAAATCTTCAACTACTTCTGTATAAGAATTATTATATGTATTAAATAAATGGCTATATATAATACAAATGAAATCTATATTCAAAAATAAATATTAAGTGAAAAAATAAAAAATAATTGAAATAATGGGACATGATGAATCTAGTATACTCTGTTACTCTGTATCATTCATGAAAAGCACCTTATGAAAATTTAGCTATAATGGGTTGACCATGGCTGGATTCTAGGCACCCACCAAAGCTGCTCAATCATTCCCCTCTGCAGCTGGAGAGGGGAGAGAAAATATAACAAAGGCTTCATGACTTGAGATAAGGACTGGAAGAGATTTCTCACCAAACACTGCCATGGGCAAAACAGGCTAGAATTAGAGATATAACTTGAATTTACTACTAGCAGAATCAGAGCAGGATGATGAGAAGTAAAATGAGACCCTAAAAACGCATTCCCCCCAGCCTTTCCTCCTTTCCAGCTCCACCTCTTCACTCCAACAGCACAGGGGGACAGGGAATAGGGATTACAGTCATCACAGGTTGTTCCTGCCTCTGGTCAGGGAGAGCAGTCCTTCCCGTGCTCCAGTGTGGGGTCCCACCCATGAGAGATAGTTCTCCATGAACTTCTCCAGCATGAGCCCATTCCACAGGCAGCAGTCCTCCAGAAACTGCTGCAATATGGGTCACTCTTCCATGGGGTGCAGTTCTTCAAGGGCGAGTGGCTCCAGTGTGAGTTCCCATGGGGTGACAAATACTACTGGGAAACCTGCTCCATGGGAAACCTGCAATGGGCTCCTCTCTCCAGGGGTCTGCAGGTCCCTGCCAGGAGCCTGCTCCAGCCCAGGCCTCCCAGAGGTGCACAGCCTCCTCTCAGACATCCATCTGCTCTGGCATGGGTCTCCTTCAGAGGCTGCAGGTCTCTGCATCCCTCTGGATCTCCGTGGGCTGCTGGGAACAGCCTGCCTCACCATTGTCTTCACCACAGGATGCAGGAGAATCTCAGCTCTGGTGCCTGGAGCTCCTCCTCCCCCTTGTTCTCTGTTNTCCTGTAACCCCTCTGCTACCAAAACTTGGCCACATAAACCCAATATATTTGTTTAGAATGGAAGTGTTCATAGATAATTTAATTTGGAACTCTTATGATTATGCCAAAGCCAATGACCTTTAGAGGAAATCAAGCAGGTCATAGTCTGGAAGTGGACATTTAACTAATGCCTGTGGTACTACCAGAAAACTCACCAGTTTCTGTTATTGTTTACAGCACCAAGTGGGATTGGCTGCATATTATTTTTCCTGGGTTTTGGGGTAGTCTTACAGTTGTCTAACAGTGAAGGGCAAACACGATTCTGATGTCTCTGCAGATAGATGTATTGGCCTGTTTTCCCCCGTCCTTCTGTGCCACTTCCTTCCCTCGTGGTGAGTAATTTAAGCAGTATTGACAAGGCAGCAGCGCTGTGAAGTGCTATTCATGCCCAGGAGCCCCAAAAACAATTTTCCGCAGAATCTTTAAAAAGCAGCAAGAGTTAAATGAAAAACCTAAAAATCAGAATTCTTGGCACATTAATAGTAGTCATTCATTGAAGCAAATTAGTTTTGAAGAGGGTAAGGTTGGCTAGGTAGTACCTTTGTTGTCACAGAACTCACAGTAATGGGCTACACATACTATTCCCCTGACCTGTCTGTAGTCTATGTAATCATAACAATTACAGACATGCTGAACTAAAATCTAATTTCCTCAAATAGAGTTTATGAATGAAATTTCAATGAATTTTAATGACAGAAAGACTAAACAAAGTTTATTTCATTTCTATGATCATTTGGGACAAAATCAAGACTGACACTGTTGCCAAAATTCTTAAATGCACTGAGTTTTTAACTGAATTTAAATAATAAACTAATTAATGGGTATGCTTTAAAAAATGTAGTAGGGATATGTAGTAGCATACCTGATATGGTTTCTGTCTAACAAAAAGTGTATTTTTGCTCTATATAACAGACATATTAGATTGACTTGACAATGTTTGGGATTGAAAATCTTGTCACACAGTAGTGTGAATTGCAAGATGGCACATCCTCTTGCAAAGGAAATTTTCCTGATTGAGAGCTATTTAAAAGTCATCACTTGAACCACAATGTCTAATGTTGCCACTAAATAATTTATTGAATATTTCAGAACAATTTTCTCTGCAATGTTATAATAGGTATAATTTATTCAGAAGTCTATTTCTAGGAATCATTATTAATCTGATGCTTATAAATGTTATCTTAGTTTAAGGAATGATAATGAAAAAGGTACTTTACAAATTGCTATTGAGCAGCACCTTTTCCATTTATTGATGAAGTAGCTTTGTTTCATAGAAAAATTTTCTAAAGTTCTCAATAAGTTTTCCTGTCAAAGACACTGAGAAAAAGATCAGCTCTGCTGCCAGGTTCATGTAACATATTTTTGTACTACTTAGCTTACACTTTTCAGAAGAAACAGAAACTCAGCAGGTAGCTGTACTGATAAAACTGGAGGAGAAAGGAGAAAAACCTGTCTATATCTCACAATAACTGGACAGAATATTTCTTTGTGCATTACAGAAGCACTTTGTGAAGTGATTATAATATTTCTTTACATTTTAAATTATTTTTGACATTTACCACAACCTCATATGTTGCTGTATAGTTGGCTGTATATTCTTCAGACTTTGTTAGACAATCCCTAAGGCTGACACAATGACACAGGGTCAGCCTTATCACTGTCCTTCAGCAGTACAAAAGCAACAAACCTGTCAAAACTGAACACAAACTAAGTTATGCAGATGATTTCAGAGTAACTTTGTGTTGCTGCAGAAACAAGAAAGAACCAAAACATGCCAGTGAATTTATCTTCCGGTTAAAAATTAAACTTAAAAAAAAGGTGGAGAAAGCCTGCTAGCTTAACCCCTATGGCCCATGTACTGAAGCCTGAGCTTTTGCCATTGATTTTAGTGTCTGAGAGAAAGCTGATGCTAGGTTGTTGCTAAAGCAAGAAGACATTTCAGACCTAATAGAATTCCATCCTATTAACAGTTTTCTCCATGGACCAAGATTTTGGAGTCTTTTATTCTCTGAAAATGGATATATGAATCATATTTCATTCAAACCAAGTAAAGTGATATGTTCAAGTTTTTCCCAAAGATCTCAGTTTCTTCTGTTGGGGAGTTCAACAACCTCTTCTTCAGCTCAGAACTCAGTGAAACTTGACACTTTGCTTTACAACTTTGTGTCATAATTTTAGATCCTAGAGTGATTTACAAGTGTGAATTTACTGCTTACATATCCTTGCAGTAGATATAATTTATGATATATACTGAGTAACATTTCTTATAATTCTACCAGTATGATACTAGATTCAATTCAAACTGATCTTCACCTTCCAATGTCCTTTGTAAGCAAAGATGAAGGCCATCTTTACCCCTTTATTTGGATATTTTTCAAAATATATTTCCAAAAAAAGGAAATCATGTCCTTCATTTCTTGGCTTTATATCTCTAATGTGATTTAGACATAGACATTCTTTGGTGATGAAAAGTATGAACTGAAGAATTCTGTGCAATATTTCCAGCAGTGCACGATATAGCACCTGTCAGGTAATAGTTCCTGCAGAAGGGAGTCTTGTGCTGATCTCTGTGGCTCTTCTGATGAGAAAACCTCTCTTGTTTATTAAACAGTAGGGACTTTTATCCTTTTATTTCATTTGGAACAGGATCTGACCCAATCTATCTCTTGCAAAAATAGCCATAGATAAATGAAAAGCCCAGCTTGCCTGTCCATATTTAACATCTTCCCTTGTATATGTTCTCTGCCAGGTAGGTCCTCCAGATGAATATTTTGGGTTGCCTACATTGCTATTGTTGAAAAACATGCAGCCAATGCACTCAACCTGCTGTATCAAGTATCATGCAAAAATGAAAATAGTTGAAGTATTTATGACCAGGCAGAGCCCATGGGATAGTTTCCTTGTCAAAATCTGTATTATTTGCTGATATTGCTTTGTAACATTTTATTTATGGTGAATTTGCTATTTTCTTTTTTCAATATATTATTCTTTATACTAAGTTTATATTTACACAGCTTGACAAAAGCCCTCTAAAATTCTTCTATTTGTCAAAACTTTGCTATGTGGGGGGGGGACATTCTGAGTTTCTTGATGAATTGCATTAGGTATAGAAACTTAAAGGTGATGTTACTTAGACTATTCTTGCCAATCTTGGACAAGGAAGAATTTAGGTTTCCTGACATTACCATGCTGATAATTTCATATTGATTTTTTTTAATATTCCTTTGCATATGCAAAGGAAATATTCTTCCTTTTAATGCTTCCACATTATTTTCAAAATACATCGCTTTTTTTTTTTTTTTAATAAATCCTTAAAAACAAGCAATATGGATGGTTTATGGATATAAACTTACAAGAGAGGAAAGGTTAACTGTCAATCTACCCCTGTACTCTCAAGATGGCAGGTTTTGTGTATCACTTGGTGGTGAAAAATGCTGCTTTTTTAATACAGCCATATTATTTCTATGTTAGGGCCTGAGTCTAGTGTAGGTAATGGAACTCCACTGACCTACTAAAAATGTAATGTAATACATTCAGTCTACAATAGAAATTTGCTCTTCATTTTAGAAGTTTATTTATTCTGTTGTTTTCTATTTAAATATATTTTTTATTAATTAACTCCCATGTTCTTCCTACACCTTATCAAAAAATTAATCCATATAAGAAGTTCTTATTTAGTTTATGTGTGGAAAGAATAGGATTTAGTTTTGTTTTCCCTATCCTTGTGAACTTACAACTGCCAACTACTCACATTATACAGTGGCTTTACTTCTCTGCTTGTTTTAAAGATCTGTACATTCTTCTGTTTGTGCTACCATATCTGCATTTGAAATCACTGCCATCTGCCTTTTGACTTTTGCTTAATCTCATTGATTTCTATGCTGCTTTCTGACACTTAGATTTTATGAGTATTAATAAAGATTTTACGATTTCTATCTATTCGTGAAATATGTTCTGATTTTTTCATTACACATGTTCTGTACAATAGTTGACTGCAATCATCTTTCTTGAACTCATTACATATTCTCTGCAAATGTGCCTTTTAAATTTTAATATCTTCAGCTCCTGTCTTTCCCAGATAAAATCTGATGATGAACTATGCAACTGTATGAGTGCTACATAGGATAATTCAGAATGTATTTCCAATACTGCTTCCTCATGTAGATCACACAGCATTCTCATTTCATTAGCACATCAATGTGTTTTCTTTTCTCCAATAATTTTATTGCTGCATGGGATGAAAAGGAGTGACTATATTCCCAAACAGACCTTCAGTCACATTTAGCAATTCAAAAAATAATCTTTTCAAATGTCAAGGCATTATTTGACAACAATATAGTATATTACACATAAACACCCTACAAATGATACCAAAGCTGTATTGTGTGTACTGTTTTGTGGAAGTATATTACAGAGACAGAAATGCATACAATTTACCTTTAAATCAGACCCTCTAGGAGTTATACTCTAAAATAAGAAACAAATTTCTTCATTTAAATTTCTAATTTCTAACATAACTTTGATAACCAAGAACCTGTTTATAGATTAATGAAAGATCTCGACTCAAAGAAGTCTTTGAGACAGTAGAATATCTCTGCATATACCTGGAATAGAAGTTAAGTAATGGTCCCTTTATATTTTCTCCACAAACTTAATACATTCCTTAGATGCATCTCCATCTCAAGAGCCCACAAAACACACAAACGTGCCTGCAAGTGCATTTTAACCGGTAGTACATTTTATATCACCCTTTTGAAAGGTACCTTTCTTTTTGTTCAACCATTTTTGTTTAATTTGCATTGCCAGGTGTGACTGCTAGGCTTCCAAATCTTTTAAACAGCCTACAGGAGGGACTTTTCGGTACTTCTAGAAGCACATCCAATACTGACTGATACTGAAATTAGACTCAATCAATCCAAAAGATGATAACTTAAGTCCCTCATCAGAGTTCCATTTTAATGATATTACATTTCTTCCTATATCTTCCCATTTTCCCAAAGTTCCACAACTGAATATGAAGCAGACTAAAGGGGATCCGTAATAAAATATAGCTAGAAAATAATTCAATATATTTATGGCCTCTTTCGTTTTTTCCCCAAGTAACTCCTGGCTTACCTTAAAACTATGTTGCTGACATAATTTAACTTTTCTTTGTAGTATTATCTTACATGTACAAAACTCCATTATGTGCATATTCACAACAACTTCAAGTAATTTATCCTTCCCATATAATACTTATTTTCTGCTCAAAACTTTCTGATTTAGGCTAAGTCTCAGTTGTCTCCTTATATACTTTCATTGATTATTGTTGTNCCAGATGATAAAATCTTTCAGTAACCATGGCCGATATATGCCTATTGGTTATTATGTGACTCTAGATATCAAATAACATATTACTCAATATAAAGTAGACCCTAACTCTTATCTCAGTTGTAGCAATAGTGGGAAATCATATGACTGATCTAAAATATTGGCTAGTTAATATAAAAGATGTATAATTATAGATTTTAGGTCTTATTTGATGCTCTTTATTAGTGAAGGAGACAAATGATGGTAGATTAAGAGTTTTACTTGAGCTGTATATTTTTCCACATCACTAAAACATAGTCATTATGATGTAGATAGAGCCTCCAGAGTACTCCTCCTGTATGTTTGGCAATGGTTACCTAGGTGTCAGCTCCCAGTATCAATGCCTTGACCTTGTTTTCCATATACAGAACTAGGAACAACTCTGCATTTGACACTAGAGAACTATTCTAAACCCCAGTGTGATACAGTGGAGCCCTAGCATGACAGTTGCTGGGCTAAAATACTGATTCCATTTATGGAGGATGGATTCAAACTGTTGCCATCATCTAGTTAGAGCCACAGAAAAGTAGAAACAACCTAGGTATTCCAGTGATCAATGCAAGATATATATATATATCTGTCATTGAAGCACCATGCCTTACCAGGGGAATATTCTGAGCAACTGATTAATGTAGGTGATATGAATAATCTTCTGAGGTATAATTTCCTTGGACCAAATTCATTTGTTTACAGATAAGAACTTTCTGCCATTTTTGGTGCACTAGAAAATTTTACCTGGTCATTATTTGCCATAGTGAGGCAGGTCTCCTGTAATCTCCATGTTTTATAAGGATATAATGGATTTTGATGTCTCTGTCAGGGTGATTTCTAAACTAAACAGAGAGGGCAATGAAGAAATAAGGGATCTACACACAAACTTGGAGAAAAAATTAATTTGGCTAAACAGATACATTTTTGGGATCCTATATTAACTGAAAGAACTGCTATGTATTGCCAGAAACATAATGGATTCATGTGTAACACATGGAGATTCTAGAGGCATAACTGTAAGCCAAGTGCAATTACCAAAGGAAATCAACTTGGCGGTGTGTTTAGAGAGTCAAATCCTACCTCAGCTGTCTCCCTTTCAGTGTTAGCGAGCAGTGCTCTGAAATTGTTGTTGCTTAGGCAAAAGAGCTTATTGTTATCTGAGATACTTGTTCATCTGTGTGAGTTCTTTTTTTTTTTATTTTTATGATCTCTCATGAGAAAATTTCAAGTTTCTGTACAGAAGCTTGTGGCATCAGATATGCATTTGTCATTGTTTTCTGAGAGGGAAAGTCCAGACTTATGACTTGTCCATTATTGCAAAATATTGAAGCTAAGAAGATTATTGAGGGACTGGAGAAACTTTTGCACAATGAGATCCTGAGAGAGCTGGAATGTTTTAGCGTGGGTACAGAAAGCTCAGGGAGGGACAGCAGTTCTTTTCCAAATGTATTTATATATACATCATGGGAGGATGTGAAGAAGAGGGAGCCAGACTTGCTCCAGTAATGTTCACCAACAAGACAAGAGGTAATGGCACAAACTGAAAAACATGAAACTCTGTCTGAAAACACAGAACACTTTTTGTTTGTTTTTGCTTTGGAAGCTGTCCAACACTGTAAGAAATTTCCTGATAGATTATGGAGTCTCCATCTGTGGAGATACTCAAAATCCAGCTGGATGTGGTCTTTGGTAACCAGTTTTAGCTGACTCTACCTGAAGAGGGAGTGAGATTAAATGTTCTCAATTGGTTCCTTCCAAACTCAAATATTCTGTCATTCTGTGACACCTGCCATGCTGCGTCATCACAGTGGCATCTGTAGATTGCCAGCAGTGAATCAAATTGCAGTGAATCAAATTACAGTAAAGTCTATGTTTGGGCCACAGAATACAGTGGCCACTAAAGATCTACCCCTAGAAAACGGATAGATCCTATAAGCCAGGGAGGTGGGGTCCAAGTGACTAAATGGTTCTGTCATGCAGGCTTCTAGGTCTTTAGCTTCTGTTCTGATGGCTCAGGGCATCCTGCCTGCTCAACAGCTGCTGTGCCAGAGGGATGTAGCTATCCTGTAGAGCCTCTGTCATGACTGGCAGAGTCATGTGGGTGCATCAGTTCTGTTAGGGCACCTCAGACAGCACTACAAGCATTTTCTAGACCTACAGACAGCTTAGAAGGACCTGAATCTACCCCTTGGCCCTACTAAATGTATTGACTAAACCATCATAATGGGTTATGATGGGTTCTTAAAGCTCTCTCATTCTCCCCCGTCTCTCTAGGACATCTAACAAGGATATTTAAATTTAGACCTCCTATTATGAACACACTCTCTTCGTGTTCTTTACATGCTAATGTACACATGATGTTATCTAATTTCCTAGAAGACAGTAAAATAAGTGTAATTAAAGCCATAGTTTATGGAAATCTGCAACCAGAAAGAGAGCAGAAACTGGAGAGTTCATCTGGGAAACAAGGTCTATGATGAGCATTTATTAGTAGACTTGAATTTATATGCTCAGGGAAAACAATTTTTTTTCTTATTTTTTTTTTCTGTAAGAAGTACAGGTGATTTTTGATAGGTGCAGATAACTAGGAACTTTCCAATACTACCATTTTTTGTTGAAATGGAAAGCCATAATGAATAATAAGTAAATAAATTTATAACAATAATAGTAGCAGTAGTAACAACAACAATCATCATTATCATCAACATCTGTAAAGAAATACAATATGCCAACATAAGCTGATGGAAAATAAAAGGAGTAGTTCTTGAATGCACCCTCAGAGTTTTAAATAACTGATATCTAGAATTTTTAAATGTATGCTGGATAAAATATAACTTAGGAAGACTGTTACAGTGGCCTGTGACATAACTGAAGTTATCAGACCACACTGCTGCAGATATTAAAAAAATGATGGTAAATTAACAAAGAAGGCCATTGGCCATTTGTTAAAAATTTCTACCATTTAGAAGTTGACTGGATAACAGAAAAAGTGTTCTTTATTTCAAAGCAAATGAAGCAATTAGTTTAAATACAAAGTAATTAATAAGGATATGTCATCATCTATTTCAGTTTGTATCTGGGTACATGGAAATTTCCACATGAAATATTTAGTACTAAAATTTCCATATAAAATAGTAGTTTGAATAAAGAGGTCTATTATTATATACTCTTCATAGTACTAGTACTTAATNTAAACTGAAGAACACTACCATAATTTAGAAAGAGCTTTCTCTATCCTAGCCCAAACAGTTTTCTTCCAGTTATTCTTATCCATCAAAGAGCCTCTGTTTTCACTTCAAACTTACACCTTTAGGGTTACAGATGCTTTGAATAATTAACAAAAGCCAAGTTATAAATGTCTATGAATTCATCTCGGCCATCATTATTCACTAGATATCTCTTTGACTTTGCTTTCAAGACACAGCTATACATTTTTTCTTACACTAGACAATGAAAATTGT
>VZTT01066826.1:9478-20713 GCA_013400855.1 Buphagus erythrorhynchus
TGCCTGAATTAAGGTGCAAACAAGACCATATGCCAAAGTCAATAGCACAGATTTTATTTAACAGCAAATGGGAGGTGGAGAGATAGAAACAGGAAGGGCTGGGGGGCACAGGATGGAGGGAGGAAAGAGAGAGTGAGAGAGAGAGACATTAAGCAAAAGATATTTCCACCACATGGGCCCCTGAGGCATCCCACTGGTCCTTATTCACCCTGATTTTCAGTGGTGGGGGTACCAGAGTCATTCTTCTGGAGGTACTACTTTTATAAAGTCCAGGTCATGAGTATCCATGGGGCAGAGATGCTGTTTCCACAGCTTGGACTGGCATGTGTATTCTTTCACACAGTTTTGCCATTGTGCTAATTTTTGGTCCAGATAAGTGTTATCCTAAATTCCCACAGTCTGCATAGCAGAATTTTGTCTGTTGCGCTGATACCAAATCATCAACTTCATTAGGCCTGGGATTTCTGGTTTGTCATCTGTGCTTATTCCTGTTGTGGTGGCCTATTTTATGGGAACTTCCTTCTCTAACAGTGTTTTGACATATGGAACAGCATTCTCTAAGTCCTCACTGGTGATAAAACATTTTCTTTAGTATTTCTAGAAGTCAAGTGACACCTGTATATTTAAATCTTTCTCTGTCTAAAGCCCTTTACCACATTTAAGTGCTTAACTAACCACTTTTTCCTTAAATTTTTATGTTTTTAATCTGCCTTATTAATCTAGTGCCTTTTTCCCATCCTGGATTCAACGATTCCAGACAGCAACTACAGAAATTCCTCATTCTTGTTGACAGTCAGATGCACCACTGCCAAAGAAATAAGTGGAAGGTATAACACATCGTAAAGAAGCATACTGACCTGCTGGAGCTATGCATTCTCTGCTCTAGTTTGCTTTCTAGTGTAAGGAGAGCCTTCTCTCTCCAGCTCATCATTCTGTCACAGCACAGGGGGCTGGTTGCAGTGTCTGTACACAAGATCAGTGTGACTCAGAAAAGATTGCCTGAAGACTGTAACTCATACTGTTTTCATTGCATTTATGAAGGTGCCAAAAATTTAAATTAAAGTTTTTCATAAAGTGACTCTGGATAGTACATAATACCTTGCACTGGACCAGAATTGGAACTAATTTAGTGATGAATATGTTGGAAACTGAATAGACATCAGAGTTCCTGTAAAGAAAAAGAGAGCAAGAATTTAATTTTCTTTTGCAATTCTTCAGTCATTAGAGCATTCTGTGCATGATCATTTCCCAGAGTAAGTTGCTGATGTTACTGTCATTATCTATATTAGCTTCAGTCCTGCTTGTGGACTAGTAAGCCACTGCATTGCAAAGTACTAACAACAATAGCAAAACGTCTCTTCTGCAGACAATCAATATTCTAGACATAAGGCATGAAACATCAGGTAGATACAAGCACTAGAAAAAGACCACGCACATCAATATGACAAGTAGTACTGTTACTATATCTGTGGCTTGATTTTTTCATTATTTTTCCCTAGGAAATTTAATAAAAAGGAGTTTAGTTAAAAAGGATAAAGATCAACACAATAGTGTAGAAGTAGCTCCTCTCAAGTGGTAAAGAGGAGTGTTAAGCATGCAGGTAATTGGTTGAAAATTTTTCCAAGTGGAAAGAGAATCTTTCCAAGGTGACAGAGAATATAATTGTGGTCCTGTCAAGGAATAATTACTGGCAAGACTGGATACAATCTGGATACAGAGAAAGGAACTATATTTAACACAATACAGAAGGGGCAGGCAGAGGGAGAAGAGAGGATGAAATGGATAATGGCTAAAATTTGATGGTGTAGAAACAAAATCTTTGTAGCTGCACCTTTGTGGTTATTACTTAGGGGGAATGCCCTCTCAAATCTGAAATAAAAAAAAAAATCCTTCCAGCTGTTGGGATGCAAGGTAGTGAAAGTTTTATCTGTGTGAATGGGCAGGACAGGCTGTCTCTTAGATCTGTCACTCAGGCTACAGGTCTTAAGAAAATCCTTTGTATGGAATGAGAGAATGCTTTTAGCTGAAGATGAAATACAGGGTGAAGATGCCGAACTGCACTTCTCAATAAAAGAGCTAGCAAGAAATGTTTTTAATAGAAATGAAATAAGGCAATTTAGCTATAATGCTTAGACATTCCTAAAATATAAAATCAGAGAAACCACTAATATTTTGGATTGGATGAAAAAGCAACAGTGGAAAAATTAATCATGCCCTTAATAATGCACACCCCAAAATGCTACCTTATGGAACCACCATCCACGCACATTGCACAAGATGATGTCAGTATAGCTGAATGTTTAAAGATTTTTATTCTGACTTTTAGCAATTAAACCACCCCTATGTTTTGTATAAAAATTTTGGGGTTGTATTGTCATACTGGATTTAGACTGGAATCTTCAAGTGATCACATCACAAAAGAATACTCTTCAGCAAGAATCCTGACAAATAATATCTGAATAAAGAAACAAGATTTTATGCACTTTTCCCTGAAGTCCATAACAGTCAATTCCATAAATATTGATTGATTGATTGATTGCTAATAAAAACTGAATTATGTATGAAGAAATATTAATTGAGAAACAATACTTGTGTTCATTGCAATTTTTTGTTGAAGTGTTCACTCATAGATATTTTTTTCAGGAAGAAAAGGATCTGCTAGTAGGAACGTATTTTGCTCTTTGTTTAGGAAACAGAATTTTCACAAGACAATCAATTAAGCTCCACTAAGATGAGTTGCTAAATATCAGCTGCCTGTACACAGTGACCTAGAGCTCACCATTATTTGAATAATGGAGGCTGAAGTGGAAGAAACTACTGAAGTGGAAGAAAAGAGCAAATTACATTTTAATTTATCTGTCCTTTGAGTAGATATGCTTGAAAAAATTTTGAGCTTAGGATAAAACGAAAATTTCATTCACTTATCTGCTTTGTTCTACTTTTCTGCATGGCAGTAATCAGATCTATTGAGACTGGATGAAACTAACAAAAAAATGTATTTGATGGAGACAAATCATCTGTATTATGCAATAACCTGCAAATAATTATGTTGTCTGAAATAAATAATACTTTTAAAATTCAGGTTAATTACTTAGGATGTTGATGTCTGGTATTATAATAGTCAAATTAATATTTGGGTTTGGTAATGCTGCAGTTTTAAATTGTGTAGTAGCATAAATAGATTTTATTTTCCAAGCTGTACTGGGTAGGACTTAAGGAAAATGGAGACACTAACCTGAAATATTAACTTAGCCTTATGTTGTTAATTTATCATAAAGCAGCAAGAAATAGTAGTAGGACAGGGACAGGATTTACACAGGCAAGCCTTGATTGGGAAAATCTGTAAAAATGGGACAGATAACTGATCAAAATTAACTGATGGAAATATGTTTTCAAGAGAACTGTGGAGAAAATTTATTGCATCAAGTGAAATATGACAGTACCACGGTACATAGGTACTTATGCAAGACAGAGAACCACAGTGAGCAATATTCTGGATATAAATGTGTGTGCTGTGCTCTTGAAGGAAATACATGTTAGAGCCTTGGAACCAGGGGAAACACAGGGGATGCACCAAGCTGCTGTGAAACACACATATAGATGAGGCTGACAGCACTGAAATGCTGGGAGCTGGCCAAGAGGTCAGAGCGGAGGTGGGAATGAGATAAGGCTGCAAGCAGATGCAGACATGGCCTGACTGCTTCTCCCCATCATTTGGCATGCACAGGTGGAGGGGGTTCTGTGACTGATTTACAGCAGCACCCCTTCAGCAGTACTAAGAGGCACAGCAAGACAAAAGCAGGTGGGAGAGGTATGAAGAAAGCAGAGCTGGTACAACTTGCCTACATCTTGGATGCTCATAAAAAGATGAGTGTTCAGAAGTATTTTTAAAATTGATGCACACGTGGCCTTTATGGCTCAGAAAAAAAATTCTGAAATCATCATTGGAACATAATGGGAAATGTTCATGGTATGTGTGTATGCACATGCACCTCAAGACAGGTTGGTAAAAATGGCTTTGATGAGATGAGCATCTCATTTGGTGCCATCACAAGTGTGAACTAACAAACAGCATTCCATTGTGTGCCACAGTTAAACAAGAGGAATAGAATAAAATAAATGTATTTTATTAAAAAAACAAGTACTGTGGAGGCTGATGTGTTGACAGATTTCTTAATTTCAAGAAGCAATTTACTGGAGAACTTGAGTTTATTGATTTTATTTTGGTTTTGAAACAAAATGCAGACTGTCCAAATGAGTCCATAATGTCCAAGGACTGGGCCTGAGACCTCACATCTAGGTCTCACAGAATGGATGAAGCTTGTAGGATGTTGGCCATGCACAGTCATGGTGAGGGCAGTGCCCAGTACCCAGCATTTGAGAAAATGATATCCCACTCTTGTGCGCTCACACAAACACAGACACACACACATACACTGCTCCAAACCGATTCCTCTGGGAGTCTGATGCATCCTCAACACTTTATCAGAACAGTGATAAGCCCTGGTGAGGACACCTTAACAAACTGTACTGCTTAAGCTTTTAGGAAAGTAAGATTTCTGTCCCTTGTATTCAGTCAATGAAACACTGAATTGAATAAATGATCTTTTAAACCCTCTGAAGCAATGCAATCCACATTAAAAGACTCTTTCAACATCTAAGCATGCTACAGGGCATAAGAAGGATCATCTATGAAGTGTTACTTTTGTAAATTAATTCCCAGCAGTCAAAAAAAACTGGATACACAGCTAATGAAAAAAATAATACACTTAGGCAATAAACCTCAAGGCTGTTATTTACTGAAGTCTAAAAAATAACACATTAAGGAATAAATTTTCAGCAGTTATTGGAGTTGTATAGCTAAATTTCCATAAACACCTCTGTGAAAATATAAATGCAAGACCACACACAAACAAGAATTTAATAACTTTTAAAATAAGATTGCAATTAATTTAACAGTTATTTCATTTAAGTTCTAGGTTTATTTTACTGGAATCAAAACTTACTTTTTTTCCCAAGAGGTCACCTGCCAATAGACAAATGGGGCTTTTTTTAAGGCAAAAAATATCTGTGTGCCTTATGAAACATTGACCATGAAACTATCTGAATGACACAGAACTGACAGTTAATAAATAACAACAGACAATCACTGTGCTTGTGACCTTGATTGTACAAACTAGACTTACAAATTTTAATGATCAAAATGATATGACAATATCATTAAACATAATATTATTCCTATATAATTAGTGAAACTAGTTGAAGTATTGTCACAAGTAAACTTGTCACTTCACCATGATAAGACTCTTTATAATTTCATCATCTTTCATTTATGCTATGAATCATTTTAATTTGCTCTGAATAATGTCTTGCTACTTCATGTGCTGTAAATAATAGCAGATCTATCTACACATATATATATTTTTTCATAGTTTATGATTTGACACTGCTAACAAGAAACTTGTGCTGAAATTCTGACATTTCCAAAGAAATACTTTCCTAGAACTGTATTATAGAAAAAGTTGACATTTGGATTTTTCATTTTAATCATAATAAGAGCAGATTTCCAAATGTCAGATTTTCCTACAGAATGGTAATTCTCTTTCTGACCACCTCTAATATCTCTACCAAAAAATCTGCTAATGGTTCAGTGGGTAATGTCCTATTATTTTGACTTATTTTGCTGAGCTGCCATGCCAAATTGGTACCTTATGATTGTTCTCCGGTACTATTTTAAACCCTCTCTTTCTCCTTGTATTGCATTATTACCATTATTACAGAAAGCTCACCGAATTTCTTTTTTGTTATTATTATTATTATTTTTTTTTTTTTTATTATATGACTTTCACAAATGGACCCCTCACCTCCACCNTCCCTCCTGCAGCTGCTGTGTCTGAGTTAATTAATGGTGACCAGAGTTGTATCTCCTTCGGACACCAAATTCCCTTTTGGGCACAAGATGTCACTGCTCGTCAGCAACCTCTGTTTGAAGCCAGGAACATCATCTTCCCAAGACAGGGGCACCCTGTCTATTGTTGGGCACAATCTATTGTTGAATGCACTCTGGAGACTGCTGTTGGCATGAGCACTATGGTACAGGTGGTAATTATTGACTGGTTTATCTCTAGAAGGGCATGCAGGTGGTGAATAAACTGGCCAACTAATGGTATAAAGGGCAATATGAAAGGTAGACACAATCTACAATATATATTCTATGATCTTGCTCACCAGGAACAAAAGCTGAAAATTAAAAGTCCCTTACAAGAACTAAGGAATAAAGAATAGATGCCAATCTGATATCCAAAGATGTGCACTAGTAGACCCTTTGATACTCCCCAGTTCCATAGTGCCAGTGCATTTCTGTGATGTGCAGAAGATTCCATGTGATCAGGAATTTCCATGTTCAGTTCTCTTGCTGTTTTCCTCTCACTCTAATGTAGAACTGGTGAACATTGTCAGTGGCTCAGAACTTACCTTGATCTTGTACAACATGAGTTAATAACACCTGAAGGGAACAAGAGCAGGAACTTAAAAAGAGGTCATAAAAGAAAAGACCTTTGAATTACCCACAGCAGTTTTAGATCTCTATTACAAAAAGATAAGCCATTCTTAATATGCAGAGCACTCCTTTACAGTATTATCTTGATAAAATCTGGATAGTTGGATACTTGCAGAAATGTTAGTCTTCAATCACTGCTCAATTTGACCTACTTCTGTGAAATATGTAATTTGCAAGGATATTGAATATCTGTAGAAAATGTTCTCTGTGATCACAGAGCCATAATGACTCATCATATAATAATGACTTTTTCTGCCCGTGATGGTAAGGTGAATGTACATGGGACCAGAATGAATCATTGGGCCTCTCTAAAGTACTTAGCACAATAGTTCATTATTTCAGACAACAGTACCATTTGATCCCATTTTCACATTCAGTAACTTGTATCATTTTTCAAAGCAAAATGGTAAATTAACTAAACCAGATTTAAAACAGATATCAAAGAAAAAATATCCCAGGTAATGGAACAATGGAGTCATATGGTGTTGGCCATGAACACACATGATGGTAAACAAAACTTTATTTATATCTGAAAAAATAACCCTTGGTGCAGCTGATTATGTGTTTTATGCTGGTTGGTTGAAAGGATACTTAAGAACATATCTCCTGGAATGCTACCTCTTATCTTTTAAAATCAGGCAATACAGCTGGATAAATTACTATTATGCCTATAGAAATCATAGGTATAGATGCAGTACTGAAAATAATTACTAGAAAGAGAAGTGATAACTGCCTATTTTATAGCAGAAACAGTTGTAAAACAAATAATTCCAAGACAATGTGACTGAGACCAGCAGCATGAGGTTCAACAAGGTGTGGGGTCTTGCCCATGGGTAACAACAATCCCATGAAGCGGTACAGGCTGGGAGAGGAGTGGCTAGAAAGCTGCCCAGAGGAAATGGACCTGGGAGTGTTTGTTGGTATCTGGCTGAGCCCAGGTGGCCAAAAAGACCAATGGCATTCTCCACTTGTATCAGAAATAGTATTGCCAGCAGAACCAGGGAGGTGATTTTTCCCTCTGTACTCGGAACTGGTGAGGCCACACCTTGAGTTCCCCGTCCAGTTCTGGGCCCCTCAACTCAGGAAGTACATTGAGGTGCTGGAGCATGTCCAGAAAAAGGCAATGAAGCTGGTGAAGGATCTGGAGAGCAAGTCATATGAGAAGTGGCTCAGGGAATTGGGGTTGTTTAGCCTGGAGAAAAGGAGAATCAGGGAAGACTTTATTACTCTCTGCAACTACCTGAAAGGAGGTTGTGGCCAGGCAGGGAGTTGGCCTCTTTTCCCAGGCAACTAATGACAGAATGAGAGGATTTAACCTCCAGCTGCACCTGGCTCCACATCTGACTGCTTGGAGCCCACTAGGGCTAATTGGCATCAGTGTCGATACCAGCCCTGCCAGAGCCAGGCTTGAGGTGTCGCCGTGCTCTGTGGGTTTCTCTAGTGGCTAAACTATTGCACCAGTTTGCCTCCTTTCACCATGTAATCAATCATTCCTAGCCCTGCACCCTCAGCTGCTTGTGAGGCTGGTGCTGTGAGCTGGCCCATGGGAAGGAGAGAAACAAACAGAAGTTGCTTAATATCCTCAAAAGGGTGTTACTATTTTTTAATACTGATGATTTCATTAGTCTGGCTCACAGCATGAATGCACATGCAGAGTTGAATCAGCTTAACTGAGTAGGTAGTAAAATGTGTTATGGACGAAGTTTCAGTCAGAAAGAATGTAGGTCAGGGACCTCAACTAACCATCTTTGCTATTGTACATGGGGAAACTTGAAGACTAAGCAAGTCATCTCAGATACAAAATTTGACCTGACTCATCAGAGCTCTTCACTGAGCAGGGTAACCTTTGACTTTGTCATAATTGTGAAAGCTGAGAACTTTGAAACTGATTTTCAAGTCAAACCCCTTGAAAGGGAGACTCAGTAATTACTACCTACCTGGTAAAAGTTTAGCAAGAACTAATCAGTTGCCCTAATCATGGAGAGATCTTTCCTATTGCTAAAGTGCAGGTCCTTGCACAGTTATCACTTTGTGATCTCATTAATGCATATAAATATCTCAAAGGTGCGTGCCAAGAGGATGGTGACAGTCTCTTCTCAGTGGTGCCCAGTGACAAGATGACAAGCAGTGGCCATATACTAACACACAAGTTCCCCCTCAACACGAGGAAGAACTTTAAGATCTTTACCAGTGGGGGTGCACTGGAACAGGCTGCCCAAGGAGATTGTGGATTCTCTCCTCTGGGGACATTCAAACCCCACCCAGACACATTCCTGTGCCACCTGCTTCAGGTGATCCTGCCTTGGCAGGGGGTTGGACTGGATGATTTAAAGAAGTCCCTTCTAAAACTAACAATTTTGTGATCCTGTGATAAACAGGATTCGCCTCCAGAGATTTTTTTCTATTATTTCAGAAAAAAACAAGATGTGCAAGTATCTCACCATAGTATTCGAAATATCTTTACATCTGAGTATTTGCCTTTGTAAACTTAATAACATTATTTCAGTGCCTTTCTCTGTGTAACTGTGTGAGTAGAGGGTTGTGGGAGTCGGCCTGACAGAGGTGTCAGGTCAGACGGCCATCACAGAGGAACAATTGTGCCCCAGACCAAGGCCATGGGAGGCATTTATCTAAATTGTGATGACCCCTGTAAAAGACTCCCACACGGCTATGGGGTCATCCATGCTAATGCTTAATTTGACAGTCAATTGCCACCACTCCCACACCCAGAATGTTCCCCCCTTTCTGCTTCCCCATTGGTTCCACCCCACCTACCCCATTTGACCCTGCCTTCCTTTGTCCCTCCTTTGCACCACTTTTCCTTGTACCCACTGGACCCCACTCCAACCCCACCTCCTTTCCTTTCCCATACTTAAACCTCAGACATCTCTGTACCCCTGTCTTCGGTCCTCAGCTCTTAGGGAGCCCTTACCCCCCTCAGCCGTTGTATTTGAGTCCTCGGGCCTTGTCCTGCCTTTACTTTTACTGTTATTAAAGTGCTTATGTTACAACGCTAAGGCCATGAGACCGCTCTTCTTTTATCTCGCCACAAGAGCCCTAGTATCTGCGAACCCGACCCTAAGAAGGATTATCAGGGACCACCCTCGCACCCTGATAAGTGGTGCCCGAACAGGGACCTGATATTCAGGGCTCCTGGTCTCGTAGTAGGACAGCGTCCCCTGGATTTTGGCCGCGCCGGGGCCTGGCGGAACCGTCAGCAGGATACCTGGGAGTTTGGCGACGACATCGACGGGGACACCTGTGGAGTGCAGGTGGGTTTTGGGGATGGAAGGACATAGGATAACCCACTTCGCTGCTGTGTTTTAAAATATGTGTCCTAGTCTCGGCTAGGGGCGTTCCAGCAGCTGCTCCCCTTAAGGTGGTGAGGAAAAGAAGATGGGTGGCTATATGTCCAGTGTAGAGAAGAGCGTTTACGGACAGTTTAAGTTTTTACTTCATAAACACGAGAAAGACTTTTCAAAAAAGGAACTGAAAGCGATAGTGAGGTGGATCTCTAGAAACTTCCCTGACACCTCAGTTGAAGAAATGGCAGACACTAAGTTTTGGGACTCAGTGGGGGTAAAGCTCTACCAACAGGCAGTTATAAGGGACCCTAGTGCACCCCACATGCTTCCCATCTTCCATCTGATCCTTGAAACCCTACATCAATCCCAGCATCGATTACCTGGCTCGTTGGTTCCCTATAACCCTACACCTAACCCTGCTCCAACCTCCTCTCCTGCTCCGAATCAGGTTGCTAACTCCACCCCCTCGACCCTGGCAATGGGGCAGCCCACTTCCGGCCTAGGTCAAGCCTCCAGAAAACCACCCCGGAAGGCAGCCATCTTAGATCAGGATCTATCCTGTGAGACACCTCATAAGATGGCAGCGCCCATATCCAACATGGCGGCGCCCAGGTCCAAGGCCGGCAAGCCTTACCGAGAACAGCCTAAGGCCAATTCAAATGTTCTTGTTCCGGCACATTCCTCCTCGTCTGAAGAGGACTTGAGTCCTAGCGACTCTGAGGATTTTCCACCATGCCCTCTTACTCCGAAAAACCCGTGGGAGGAAATCCAGAAAGCTGCTATAAAAGAAGGGGATTGGCAGATAGTTTCCAAATTTACCGCATTCCCAGTGAGGTATCATAGAGGAAGAGGAGCCGCTCCAAGATGGGAGCCGATGACCTATGGGGAAATTAAGGAACTGTGCCGGGCCACCCAGGATCATGGGAGGGAGTCCCCATATTTTAATAATCTCATGCGGGCCATATTTACAGCACACGTGTTAACCCCTCATGATTTAAAATACAGTATGCCTATGTTATTATCTCCCCCCGAGTACACCTTGTGGGAAGGAGGGTGGAAACGTATGCTCCAGGGATTCCTGGCTGATGGCGCGAATGATCCAGCCAGAGCAGCGCTGATCAGATCAGATCATCTGGCCAGGGAAGGACAGTTTAGTCAGCCGGAAGAACAAGCAACAGCGATCCCCAGGCAAGTGCTGGATGAGATTAAAAACTTTGCTAGAAAGGCATTGGTCCAGGTACTGGATGGTAGCACTCCTGACTTAGAATACACTAACATCAGACAGGAGGCGGGAGAAACGGACATGAAATTTATAGATCAGCTAAAACACGCACTGGAGAAACAGGTGTCCGATGATAGGACCAGGAATAA
>VZTT01066828.1:7713-18865 GCA_013400855.1 Buphagus erythrorhynchus
TATGTATTTTTTTTTTTTGTAAACTGCTCCACTTTTTTCCAACTTAGGAAAATCTGGTGTTTCATGAGAAGTTGCATGATATTCAATTAACACAAAAATTAAATTAGTCTTTTAAGAAAGAGAATTATGCAAAAGAAATTAAGAGGCTATTGGGTAATTGTGTTGAGGGGTGATTCTTTGTAGCATTAACCCGGTCCTACTCAAACTGATGAGATTTTAAGATGCATCTGTAATATCCAACAGTATCTTCTCACAGAGAAAAAGGAATACTCTCTCAGAACACAGTCATCTTAGGAATCACTCTTTGTATTACTCTTTCTCATTTATTCAGTGAACCTAACATGGCTCTTTGGTCTTCCTGTTAAACGTAGGGGTATGAGCCATTTTTGAGAAACATCAGTCAAAAATGTTAGGAACTCAGGCAAGGACTGATGTTCATGCTTTCTTTGACATAGTGTTCCAACACAGGAAATAGCATGGTGGCTTTTAAGGAGTGGTAGAGTAATAGGACTTCCTGTGCTTTGTTTTCATTAGTGGAGGCCAAAACAGCTTTCACTCTAGCCTTAATCACAGATGCTGTAATACCACTGATGACAATGAAACTGCTGCTTGTGTTTTAAATGTTCCCGAAGGTATATATCTGAAAAAGAGCTAAAACATTGTCCCAGTCAAATCTTCTAAAAGATGTTGGGTATCTCCACACAGTAGTGAATTAGACAAGGTTTGGGAAACAATGGAACGCACTTGATAATAATAAGTTTGTAATACTACAGTTGCAGGCATTTTATTTGCTTTGTAGTTTCATGTCCTACAGACATATATGTTTCTTCCAGGTATTTTCTAGGACATCACAGTTTGTGTCACGTTAAATCTCACTTCTCTGTGGATCTGCCACGTCCATATTGTGTAACTTAGTGCCTGGACTAGCACTGATGAGTGTTTTAAGCAGGACAATCATGCAGAAGAAAGCAAGGGATGTTTGGGAGTTGTTTTTTTTGTTTGTTTGTTGGTTTGGTTTTGGTTGGGGTTTTTTTTGTTTTGTTTTTGTTGTGTAAAAAAAGCTCTAATGAACTGGTGTCTAGGCACTGAGAGGGCCATTGACAGTTTGACTCAGATTTTCTATGTTCCTTTGGGAAAACCACAGACTCTAGTGATGCAGCTATGAAATTTGATTTTAGCCAAAACCAACAGTTCATGTGCCCCATGTCATGTGCCAGCTACTTCAGTTGCGCGGGTACAGCTAAGAGTACAAGTCCAGAGCAATTTAAGCCTGTTGCCCATCTGAACTGTCACAAATTTTACTTGCCCCTCTTTGTGCCTTCTTGTCCTTTTGCTCATAACTATGTTGTTTCCATTGTGCAATGAACTAGGAGGTGACTAGGGTAAAGTGTTTTGCTATTGCCACCATTAAAATATATGTTTTTTACCTTCTTGCTTCCTGCAACATCTTAATCACACAGAGCCAGTGCAGAAGAGAAGTTCAGAAGATGGGCCAGGAGGGGAGCTTCAAGGATTTAAAATGCCTGAGACTCTTTTGAAACCACACTGCTACCTTTGCCCTTTGAAATGTAGACAATAAATAATACTTGTTATATAAGCCTGTGTAATTTCCTATTTCTGCAAAAACTACAAATACTGGAGTAAGATAGGAGCATTAAGACTCACTAGACAGTATGTTATTGGTGAAGCAATGTCAAGATGACAAATTATAGCCCATTTCTCATTTGTTCTCTAGTTGTTTATGAAAAGATTTAATTGAATCTTAAAATGGCTTGGAAGGGATATTAAAGACCATATGATTCCAACCACTCAGCCATGGACAAGAACACCTTTCACTAAACGAGGTTGCTCAGAGCTCCATCCAGCCTGGCCTTGAACACTTCCAGGGATGGGGCATTTAAGGCTTCTCTGTGCAACCTGTTCCAGTGCCTCACCACACTCACAGTAAAGAATTTTTTACTAGTACCTAATCTAAACCTATTCTCTTTCACTTGGAAGCCATTGCCCCTTGTCCTTGTAAACAGTCTCTCCATCTTTCTTGTAAGTACCTTTCAGATGCTGGAAGGCTGCAATTAGATAATCTTGAAGCCTTTTGTTTTCAAGAGTGAACAATCCCAATTCTCTCTGCCTGTCCTCATAGAAAAGGTCCTCTGTCACTCTGATCATCTTGGTGTCCCTCCTCTGGACTCACTCCAACAGGTCCATGTCCTTCCCGTGCTGGGACCCCAGAGCTGGATGCAGGGTTCCAGCTGGGGTCTCACCAGAGCAGAGCAGAGGGGCAGAATCCCCTCCCTCCCCTGCTGCCCACGCTGCTTTGGATGCAGCCCAGGACACGTTTGGCTTTCTGGGCTGGGAGTGCCCATGGCTGGGTCATGTCCAGCCCCTAAGTGCTTCTACCCAGGGCTGCTCTGCCCCAGCCTGTGTTGGTACCAGGGGTTGCTGTGACCCAGGTACAGCACCTTGCACTTGGTCTTGTCATGAGGTTCCCGTGGGCCTAGTTCTTGTGTTTGTCCAAGCACCTCTGTACAGCACTTGGACGGGCTTGGTATGAGTCTACAATGTTTTCATAATGCCAGATGCGCTGTGAATAGCTGGGCTACTCATAGGCTGTGGATTCCTTTCAAACTAATTTTTTGTTCTGTATATTCATTGTCACTTTGCCATTAAGTGAATTATCTTTTGGGTGATAGCAGAAGGGAAGGGGGCAGAATTACACAAGCTTCTTGGTTCCTTATTTTTTTTCTGAAGAAAGTGAAAGCTTTCATCTGAGAAGAGTTGGGACAGAGGCACTGTTATCTGATGGATCATGGCATATGGCTGGGTAAACTGGAATTAACCTAATATTCTCCTTTTGTTTTCTATGGGATTTTGACTAATTTGTACCATTCTTTTTGTGCACCATCTCCAGCCATAGTGGTTAGGATTTAACTCCAGTTAGCGGGTCCTATCTCTCTTCATACATTTGTCCAGTGTGCAATGCAAGAGTGCTATGGTATCTGTCTGTCTATCTATACACACTACCATAATGAATACGTGATTGCTTCTTAGAGACTTGGTCATTATTTGACTAGATGATGGCTGGTAAAATAGTGCTAGTGTTCAGGTTAGATTGAAATCTTCATTCCCTGTGAAATATTTCAATGCAAGATCAGTCATAGGGACTGCATCTGGGTAATTCTCTTATTTACTTGACGTTTCTCGTTTAAATAGCTTTGGTTATTTTCTTAAGCCCCATCTGTTCTTACTTCCTTTATTTAAGATGAAAGTCCTTTAATTGATTTTTTTTCCTTCAGAGATCTGGAAAAACTAGTGAACTCTGCTTCCCATTGAGGAGAACCGACTGTGGCATCCATTTGCAGGTCCTGGTCCAACTAAATGTGTATTTCCTAAAATGAAATAAATGCCTTTCTGGTTTGAAGTTTTAAATGTCAGAGTAATTTTACCTCAGAAACCCTTATGCTTAAAAAAGAAAAAGATAATTTTATTTTTCAAACACTTCTAGGAACTTCTGAGTAGATCTAAAGTACAGATTTCTTTGGTTCAATCATTGTGAACATTTTTGCTTGCATTTGGCAGTGTGAAAGAATGTGTCACTTAGCCTTTTTTTTCCTTTTTGCCTCAGGGAGCAATAATGTAATATACTGTACATCTTGACGTTATGTCTTGCCTGTCAGAATTTGTTCTAGATCACTAGTTTACCTGATGCAAGATAGGGTCAAACAACATCTAAATGAAAACTGTCTCAGTTGCCAGCTGCAGTAATAAAACTAATATTCAAAAAGAAGGAAATGTGCTAAATCAAGCTAGATTCTTAGTATTTTTGTAGCTCCTTGGAGCTAATTTCTGAATGAAGACAAACGTTTTTTAAAGCCTATTGCATGAAAGAAAAATTCTAATTTTAATTTGACATGTGGAACAATCTTAGCTATTGTGCCCTCAGCTGTTTGAAATGAGCAGTATGTCTTTTATACTTGTCCTTCTTGGCTAACAATGGACAGAAGTGCAGAAACCAAAATTTTTAGGGGCTAGAAAGAAGGAAAAAGAAGTTAAGATATTTCTCAAAGAGCATAATGCTGGAAACATGCTTGCTATACTTTCTTACTGAAGGTGAGAATTGCTGGATAAGTGTGAGGAAGACATAATCTTCTTTCTGGCTTCCTGACATCCTTGCAATGATAATCCGATCTGCACTGGTGTCTCCACACCTGTGGAAAAATTTGACTTTTAGAGAAGTATTTTTGTGTGGACAAGGTTAACGAAGCAAATGTTGAAGAGAATAAATAATTTTCTGACTTCTCACTGAGAAATATGGTCACTTGAAATTATGTCCTGATGTTGTCTTTCAAATACGATAATAAAGGCACAAAGGTCCTTTCTGAGGATTTTGAGAGAACTGACGATGGACACATCTTACATGCATTTGTAAAGAGAGGGAAATACAGTGTTTTTGTTACATGTGGGTGGAGTAATGTGACCTGCGATGGAGCTAATAAGCTAATAAATAGGCTAATTTCCTGTGCACCATAGCCGCATTTATGGACAAATAGTCACCAGCAAATTTTAATTACAGTTTTTCTATTTCTAGTGATATACTATATTGTTACTAGTCTTGACACTGAACTATAAAAAATAAGGCTGTAAAAGTCACAGTAATTTACAGAACTTTGCAAGTTGTTCCTAGTACTGCATAATATTCATTATAATTTATCTAGGAGAATATAAATTCAACACAATGCTCCACAACTTCTTTGGGGACCAAATTCAATAGGAGACAAGGAATATATAAGAGGTTTGCCTTTCCCACAGAAGGAATTTGGCAGGGAGAGAACTGCAGTGGCTCTGCCTGTTTTCTATTGAGCTAGTTCTGGCTCACTAATGAATTGTGTGATTACTGACTCCTGTGCGTTGTCAGAAATGCAAAATGAACGAGAATAACATGCTTGTTACCTGTTCTCTCTGCCTTAGAGAGAACAGGCAAACTATTTTCAGGCAGAGACAAAAGCGTGTTGGTTTCATGAGGGGTAGGTGATCTGAGCTTTGTTTCTCTGGACACGTCTGTATGGTGATGCTGGCTTGCAGCTCAGGTCAGTGTGCCCTCCTCATCCATGCTGCTGATGTGCTGTCGTACATACTAATTAGTCTGCAGCCAGCAAGCACTGGAGGACACTTCAAGTAAGAGACTCGATGCTTTCAGATAGCTGATAAAACAACTTCTGCAGGCGTTAAAACAAATTAGTGTGCATTCCAGATGCCTAGCAAACATCGAATAGAAAAGAACAGTAACAGAAAAAAAAACCTTTTCTGATTTCTGTGTTGCGCCTGTTTTTCTGAAAGGATATTTCACAAATCCAGATTCATACATGTACATGACTCATTATTTTTATGAAAAAAATGTGAATATAACCAACTTGACCGCAGTGTTCTGAAATGTCTGACATAAATGTCAACCAGACTGGATTTGCATGCTTTATTTTCAAATAGACCATTTGAGATTTCAACAACAGTTTTCTGGTCTTGATTCCTATAAATGTTTTATTTTAATATTTCAGCAGCTCTTCAGGTTATGTCATGGTTTAACCACTAATGAACCAAGCAGCTTGAACTGCTTGCTCACTTTCCCAGCTGCAGGATGGGGGAGATAATCAGAAGGGTAAAATCTGGAAAACTCATGGGTTGAGATGAAGACAGTTTAACAGGAAAAAAAAGCTGCCCACTCAAATGAAGCAAGCCCAGGAATTAATTCAGTGCTTCCCATGGGCAGGCAGGTGTTCATCTATTCCAGGAGAGCAGGGTCCCATTACAAGTAAAGATTACTTAGGAAGACAAACTCCAAATATTCCCCACTTCTGCCTTCTTAGCCCTACTTTATATACTGAGCATTATGCCATATAATCTGGAATATCCCTTTGGTCAATTTGTCACCTGTGTCTCCTCCCAACCTCTCTTGCCATCCAGGAAGTGCAAAAAAAAGAAGAAAAGGTCTTGGCTCTGTGGAAGCCCCGCTCAGTAATAACAAAAAACATCTCTCCATTGTCAACTCTGTGTTCAGCACAAATCCTAAACAGCCCCATACCAGTCACTGTGAAGAAAATTAACTCTACCCCATCTGAAACCAACACAGAATGTATTCCATGCAATGATCTTGCCCAGTTTTTTGATCTTGATCAATTTTTTTGAAACTGCAATCATTAAACTTTTCTAAACAAATTGCCTATGTATCCTGAACACATCTTAGAAACAAGTGTGTAAGGTCATCTTTTTTCCATCTTCCTTTTGTTTTTCTTTTCTAGTGCCATTTCTTTATCTAAGAAAACTATAAAACTTTTCAGGATACATTTATAGTTTCAAGTATTGAATAATCTGTTATTCAGTGTGTTCTGGCTCTGAAGGTGGTCAATGTTTGTGAAAACATAAAGAAAGGCAAGAAGAAATGTACTGATACTTCCTCAATATATTTTTCCAGCATAAACTTTCTGGACCAGAAGAAGTATGAATTTGGGCTTTTTGCCTCCACTTAAACTTTTCTCCCAATGTATTTGTCCTATTTCTTTTTAGATTTTAATATGCCTCAGCTATCCATAACATTTTGCAGCAGTGAATTCCTGAGAGAGGAAAGAGACCATACAACTTATTCCAGACACATAGATTTGCAGCCATTAATCCCAAACGGAAGACAATACCTCTTTGTAGTCTATGGTTAGACCTTTAAAATTTCTTTCTGAGTGGGATTAGAGTCTCTTTCCTGGCACATCCAACACATTTAAGGAGCAGATTGAATCAATGTATTGATTTCAATAAAGATAATTTTTAGACTATAAATTCTACCTATATATATGACATAAAATGAACATAAAAAACTAGGCACCAGCCATCTGTAAGCTGGATATTACAGTGCCTAAATTCCACTTGCAAATCTAGCCTATAAGGTTGAATAAGGCATTTTGACTTACAAAATGTAATGTCTCTTCAAACATATTGCAGATCTTCATAATTACTCTTATATTTGCCTTCCAAACCCTCTTTTCCTTCTGTTTTCTAAGTGATGATTTTTCTCCTGAACTTATATTAATTATCTTTGTGTGTCATTTAGTAGTATTTTTAAAAAATAAAATTTAATACTTTTTCTCTACTTTCTTGTTGAGAGCACCACAAAAACCCACTATGTCAATATGCAATTTCATATCATGAAAACTGCAGTTGAGACAAAAGGGAACATTTGAACAACTCAAAACTAAAATGAACAAAGGCAGAGTTGCTTCTGTACATGAAGAAAGTGAAAAGCTGGTAGCAATAAGATAGAGGCCAGATAAAATAATGAGTTACTAAAAAAAGATGTGAATATTCCCTATTCCACGTAATAAAGATCCCTGAGGGCATCAAATTAAACGACAAAGTGTCAGGTTCTAAAAGTTGGGAGGTTAATTGTTTATTAGAGGTATTTTACCACCTACTTATCAGATTTGTATCTTTGTATTTTGACTTTGGGAGAGGTTAAAAAACAAAGGCTATGAATTGGCCTGAATCTGATCACTTGAATTCTTTTGCATTCAAGAATTGTAAAAGACTGAAGCAACAGAGAAGTGAGGCTGTGCACGCATTTAAATGCAGTAGCCAAACTGTTGAAACAGCGTTAGGGAAGATCCTGAAACCTCTTACATTTGTTCAAGATTAGCTTTTCCCCTCTTAAATGAAATGAGTTAAACACTCAGCTGCATGCTTTTGTAAAATTCTGAGATCTTGTTGTCCCTGGGGACACTACCACTAGTATCTAAACTATATAGCAAAGTGTTTTTTTTGAGTTTGGCCTTTGTATGCTTTGTCCATTCATTTCACTGCTTGCAGTGAGTTGCAGGTTTTCCATTGACTCATTTGCTTTTAGACCTTCCAACTGTGAATTTACAGACTTGCAATCTGCAACTGAAAGATAACCATGACCACCTAGAAAATATAAAATGTGTCTTAGAGACACAAAATCCTGGAGTCACTGTAATGACTTATCTTTAGACAGAAGATAGGCCAGTTTAAATGCAGGCATTGCAGGTTTTAACTCAATTCAGTGCTGCAAACTTTTGCTGCAGAAGCCAGAAACTGCTAGTGGTGCAGGAACTTCTTGCTGCAAATCCTTATATCAAGAAACTACTACTATGGAAAGAAAGGATAGTGTGCATGCAAGCTGGTAAATTTTGCTTCCCTCTTGCATGGATAGTGGTTCAGTCCTGTGTTTGGTGCCAGGACTGGCTTTAGGTCAGCTCCCCATGTGTTGGACAGTCTTCCTGATTTTGTATGGGAGTGGTGTGGAAACAGAAAAAGCAATACAATAACCTTCTACTTTTTCCAATTTAACATTTTTAGTGCGTGTGAATGCATTTATTTACTAGGATTAAAAACCTGTAATATAGAAAGTAGATACTATAAATCCTGTGCTCAGTTTTGTTTTGTTGAATGTTAGGTCTTTGGAGTATGGCCTATGTACTCCTGTGTTTTATAAATCTCCATATATAGTTGCAGTGATATAGAAATCCATTATTCTTAATGGAAGAGAAACTGAAAAAGAGCCATGAGAAGATCTGTGCTCCTGGGAGCACTAACTTCAGCAAAGCTCCCAACAGCATTAACATTTCTAATAACTAGAGTTAATGTTCTTGCTTAACATGGGTTTCAGCTGATATTTTCTGGCGCTCACTTTCTAAAATGAATCAGCTTTGGAGATTGAAAGACAATTACTTTGTTTCCAGGGAGAGATCTAAATATCTCAAAAACAATTTTACAGACAGAATAGATCAATTGATAGATGGCTATGGATCAGTTTGATTTACTGTACTGTATGTTTCTTACTTTTTGCAACTGCAAAGAGATGCTCCAAATGAACTTAATTTTTAACGATCTTAAAATACTATAATTGTAAACAAGCAGCTGTATTCTTTAGAACTCTCTAATTAGCTTAAGCTTTACTGTGCTTAAAAGGTGCATGTTTGTTTAGTCTGTGGAAAGCTGCCCTTTTCCTCTCCTTGTCTTCCAAGAAAAAGTGTGTATACTGGACACAGTAGTGGCAACATCTGCTGCATCAGCTAGATAAAAAGTAGGAAAGATGCATGAGCTGTGGAGTCTGCTTTACTCTTGGGTTGATTACATCTTCCTGTAAATCAGAAGTTCTTTAAGGGCCTTTAGGAAATGCTGTACAATCCAGCTGTCTCTCTGCCTGAAAAGTAATTCTCTTTTGTTTGGGCAGATGTAAGGAGAAAGTTGCCAGCATGCATATGCCTGAGAGGCATGTGTCTGTCTTGGGGATTGACTGTTAACTTCTAGGGACTAAAACTGTGGTGAAATACTAAAGAACAATACTCTTTCAAGTATACTGAGAGATCTCTGTAAAATAAACTGGTTGTCTTTCTTTAGGTATGTAGGTGTGCTACAGAAGTATATGTAATAGGTAGAAAAAATACTCTTTTGGAAGGCTCTACATTTTGACACCACTCTATAGACGTAATGTCATATGGGGAATGTCATTTATTTAGGCTGCCTTTGATCTCATTGACTCTGTATTTTTTTCGTAGCTGAAGACAAAATACCTTAATAACTTTTTCAGTTGCATTTATTCTCTAAACACTTTCCTTGAGCCCTACTGAAAGAATCTCTTATATGATGGCGAATACAATGCTACTAGGGCATAATTATACATGCATCTAACAGCTTTGATAGCAAAACTTTCACTGATTCTGGTTTTAGTAAGTTAAGTACCCTTGTTATAACCTCAATAGTGTTTTTATTTTGAGCTGGGATCAAACCCCAGTGGTGGATGGTGAATACGATTGATATAGTAACCTAAAATGTCTTTAAAAGTAACATTAGATAAAACATGAAATTTTAAACTTCTCTTTTGTATTTATGCTTGCTTTTACATTATCTACTAATGCCTATGAAATCTAAGATGAGGCTGGAAGTTAAAAGGGGCCTGTGGACCAATACTGGAATCTCAGCCATTGAAGTGTAAATGTAAAAGTAATCAGTAGTTCTTTTTCTTAGTAATAGACAGAAATTTGTATGCATCATCTCTTACATTCCCATTTTCCCTACTGATTCTATTTGTAGTTATTTCCCTGCTTCTGTAGAGCTTAGCAATGTATTTGGTTACATCAGAACTTCTGCAGATCTTATGGGTGCTTTCATGTGGGGTTTTGGTCAAGATCCACCTGTTTTCCAAAAGCTGCTAGGATTCTTGTTTGTTAAGGTATTGCTTCGTTTTCTAGGTACTATCAGATATGAGAGACCTGGAAATGGTAAGATGTTGCATGAGGAAGAACTCCAAATCAGAAATGACTACTTGTGTGGGGATCACAGGCGCTTTCTTGTGTCAGAAAGAGTTCCCATTACTGTAAGAAAAGGATTGCCTTTCTTCTGCTTGTGTATTTTTAATCTTTTTAGACATCTAGAGACCAGATGGACTTCAGGAAAAAAAAGCCTTTTCTCCCTTACAGGTCTTTGAGCATGAGATGCTTGCCAATATTTTCTGTGAAGAAATTTTTCAATCTAAGCATCCCTGGTGCAACTTGAGGCTGTTTTCTCTCATCCTGTCACTTGTCACTGAGGAGAAAAGAATGACCCCCATGTCACTATGACCTCCTTTCAGATAGCTGAAGAGAGGGATAANNCAGCTGGTTCTCATAAGACTTGTGCTCCAGGTCCTTTACCAGCTCTGTTGCATTTCTCTGGACTTGTTTCAGCACCTCAATGTTTTTCTTGTAGTGAAGGGCCCAAAAGACATTCAACACATCATGGATCCAGACTTGGATCTTAGGTTTTTATGGAAAAAAAATGTTTATGCCCTCCAGAGTCTGCTCTGCTCTTGCTGCTTGGACATACAAGACTGTTTTTGAGCTACTATAGTGTACATATCATGTTGTTTGTCTCCAGGTAAACTTCACATTCTGGCTGCCTTTGGATCTGCTGTTTTAGCATCTGATTGGTGAGCAATGTGATTTATACAGAGAGGAAAACATCCTAATCAATTTTCAGAGGCTTAAGCACTCTCTTCCTTTAGCCATAAATCTCATAAATCCCTGTGAATACCAACTGAAACTGCATTTATTATCTATGTACGTAGTAGCACATCCATTCCTTATACTGGATAAGATGATGTAGACTTGCAAATCTG
>VZTT01066828.1:39967-61434 GCA_013400855.1 Buphagus erythrorhynchus
GGCCCGGGCCTGCCCCCACCCCCAGGCCCGCAGCCCTGCAGTGGAGCCAGGCCGGGCCGGAGTTACCTGCACTGCTGCCGGAAAAGAAAGAGATCTCTTTTCCGGGTTACCTCCTTCAAAATGTATGTTCACGGAGCGAACTAACTTTCTCCAATTGGTCTTTCAGGCTGTCAATAACCAAACCAGCCTCCAATTGGTCTCATCAGCTCCCAGAGGGAGTTCTCACAGAGAGAACTTTTTCCCGAGTTTTTTCTCTCCAGGTGAAACCACGACAGGACTTTAAATAATTCCTAGATAAAAGTCTTGTGGTATTAAGTGAGGAACACCAATGCAGTGCCCAAATGGTACAGAATTTCTGCAGGGTGTTTATGGGAGAACTGTGTGGTATTTTTGCACTTTTGATCATGACTTGTTAATACCACATGTGCTATGACAAACAATATGGAGGTAAGTAAACTAATTTTCACAGATTAATGAAGGTTCACTTTATTTTTCCCTGCATTAATGTCTTGTCTGCATTAAGAAAATTTGTAAGATAGTTTATCCTATGAAATGTCCTGAATTGTCCTGTCTCAGGCATTATGACTGCTTTTAGGACTTATTTTTCCTCAAGGACATATGCTGATGGCAATCAGCACAGAGCATGTAGATCTGTGTTTACAGCCTGTAACACCTGTATAAGTCTAAGTGTTTCTAGGCTGTAGCAGTGGTGGAGTGTCTGGACGTACAAGAGTTTTGAGTGTCTTGGAGTGCATTTATGAATGTGCTTCTAGAGCTCTCAGCCACTGGATTTCAGTCCTATTTGCTGTCAAATAAAGTAACATTTTTGTGCTGTGGTGGACTTAAAGATGCATGCACAAATATTTGTGGTCTCATTGGATTTCCTCCTTCCTGTGAGTCAAGACGAGGACTTGAGTGCCTCTGAAAACTTACGTAACACAGGTGAAAAATAGGCATAGCTTTGTATTTGATCAGTATGTTGTACAACAGGATCTGTCCTTAGTTGTCATGCAGTCAGCCAGTGAACTGTTTTGTCTCCAGCATCGACCTAAACAGAACAATGGAAACCTTTATGTTCATTGGTGAAAGACAGTTTGTTCGCTTGATCATTAATACTGGACAGATACCATGCACTCTGTGAGAATGACTGTGAAAGTCAGGCAGAATATCTTTTGGAATCTGATGCAAATTTAGATTATGGACTGCAGTCCTGCATCTCTTGGGCCAAATGTGAGTAGAGTATACAAGAGAACTAGTTGGAGTGTTTGGTTTGCAGAGCGTGATAGCCCAATTTTCTCTCTAGTATCAGCCTTCTTTGAGACATTAGATTAGGAATTAGCTAATGCACAATGAAAGTGGCCCTCATTCTGTTTTTCCATAGTAATGTCAACCCATTGCTTTATAAATGTCTCTCTCTCATTTGTTTTTTTTTTTTTTAATCAGTTGGGGTTTACTTCCATATTCTCTTTTTCCATTTTTCATACTATATCTTTACAGCTTCCTGATTTTTTTCATGGATTCTTTTTGGCAGTGGTTTAATTTATGTATCTTGTAATATTTTAACAGATGCTATTTTTTAGATATCCAGACTTATCTAAACAGAGCTGGAATTTAACCTCTTGGCATCATAATTTCACTTGTTGTGTTTGAATTGTAGAAAGTGTTTGAAGACTCCAATTGAATTATGACCTTATTGTCCAAAGCAGCCTATGTGCTTATCCTAAAAGACAGATCAAAAAGTCACAAGTTGACTTTGTTCATTTATCATTTTTGTGGTATAAGGCAGTATGATGCATACAGACAGGCAGGAAAGATATTTGAGAATATTAAATTATTAGAAAGGAAATAACAAGTTGCAGTTTCTTTAATATCACTTACATTTTGGTTAAATTTCTATCTCTTGTAGGTTAGTAGATAATAAAATTGGCATGAGATTGTTGACAGAGACCATTTTTATATGTTTTGCAATAAATAAGTACAGATTTATGGATATTTTGTCTTTTGCATATCCTGAGGTTCTTATTAATTTCTTTAATTGAAATGATTTGTCCTGAAGGTTTTCTTAGCTACCAAAAACTGTGTCAAGATAGCAATTCTATTAAGGGAACTAATGTTCAGAAGTATGTGGCAATGTCAAAAGAAGAAGTACAGCTTCTCTATCTTTCTTTTTTTTTTCTGGAATCCTTTTTGGTTTGTGTCTAAGTGGTCTAGATAGGTCACTAGACATTGTATGACCTTACCTATATGCAGTTTGTGAATATAGTCAGAAACATGGTACAGAACATGTAGAACAGCATGATAAATAGTGCAGAGGAAGCAGACTTTTCTACTCACCCATGTGCCATGTACTATTTCTATTTTTTCTCTTAGATAGTATGAGAAATAGAACCTGATGACATTTTTTTTTTAATTTATATTGCCATTTATGGTAAAATATTATTGCAATTTTATGCCTCTTTCCAGTCAGCATACTGGGAACTCTGGCAAGTTTGATGCTATTTTTAATAATCCTAAGATTTACTTCTGATTTTTTTCCTCAACTGAAACTTTTTATGTGGTTACTTTTGCTATTTTCCCTGAACAAAATACAAAATCACTGTGGGGCTGAGGTTAGAAAAGACCTAAGGAGATCATCTGGTTCAACTTCCCTGTTCCAGTAAGGAGACCTAGAGCCGACTGCCCAAGGCCATGTATTTCAAGGATGGAGATTCCACCACATTTCTGGGCAATCTTTTCCAGTGCTCAGTCACCCTCCCAGTAAAAAAGCATTTCCCACTCTTCAAAAGATACCTCCAATCTTTCAGTTTACACCTATTGCCTCTGGTTCTGTCATGTGGAGCCACTGTAAAAAGGCTATGTCTTGTTAGTGCTCTCCCACCAGAAGTGTGTACAATATCATGAGATTCCTCTGAGCCTTTTCTTCTACAACTTGAACAATCTCAGGTCTTGCAGTCTTTCTTCAAAGGAGAGATATTCCAGTCCCTTCATCATCATAATGACTGTTTACTGCACTCTCTCCAGTAGTCTCCATCTCCCTCTTGTAGTAATAATCCCATGACTGGGCACAGGACTCCAAGTATGGCCTCACTGGTGCTGAATGGATTACCTGCCCCATAACCTGCTGGCAGCTCTTCTTTTCATGCAGCCCAGGATTCCATTAGTCTTCTTTGCCATGAAGGTACAAGGTTGTCCTGTGTTCCAGCAGGATCGTGCTGATGTAATGTTACAAACAGGGTCATTTCAGATAGGCTGCTTTCATGTATACATGTCCATGGAAAGAAGTAATTTGAATATAAACTTCATATGGTATTTTAGTCTGCATTATCTTTATGCACATGTAGCAGCCTTGTTGACCAGCTGAGATACTGAATGGTTGACATCCCTTGTTCTTGAAATCACCCAGTCTTCCACTGGTGTCCTCTGGTCTCTTGCCAGGAAGCTGAGAATTTACCGCTGCAGCAGTAAATTCATCTCTGCTCTAAACAGAGATGAATCTCAGCTCTGTGAAGGGTTAGCTTCAAACCCAAATGGGGTGAAAACTTCTGTCTTGCTCTAGGGCATGTTGTGTTCTTGCCAGATGAAGGACAGTTTGCACACCTGGTGGGTTTAATACAATGCTCATTCTTCAGAAACCACCAGCCTATGGAATCACACAATGCTTATTCTGAAGGATCATGTTAAGCATTAACCAAGAAGAAGAGCAGGAGAGTAATCAGCCCAGTTACTGGCAACAGTGTGAATGAAGTACATATGTAAACCGTATCATAACTTTCTGGTCAACCACTGAAATCTACACACACTACATGATACTTTCCTACATTGTGCATTCTGTATGAGAAGCAGCAGTTCTTATGGCAGTTCTGCACTAATGTGAATTAGTAATGGGAGCATTTTCCATTTCTGTGACTAGCAGCAGATACTTTAGCTCCAATGTAGATACTTACAAGAGGGCTCTGAGTGTCCTCTGAAAGACCTGCAGGTTGTTCTGCTTTCTGACAGAAAAAAAATTCATGATTTCAAAATTTCTATTTCTAGCTCTTCAATACAATGTCATATCAGAAATCAAGATTTTTGAATATTGAAGATCCATTTCTTCCTTGAGACTGTGTCTTACATCTTTTTTGGCATCCATAAGTGATATGAATTTTTGAAATTTTGTCCTGCTGTACAAGTAATGGAAAATACTTCACATGTGATTAAAAGAAAGAAAAGTGTAGTTTCCATGAGCTTTGAAAGTTGAATCTATTATATAAAGAGTCAGAGACATATTATAATCTTTTTATTTTGTTTGTGCAAGGATTTTATCTCCAAATTACATTTAATGAAAAAAAAAAAGGACACTGGAATATTTGTTAAACTTGCACATATATTTTAAATAGAGGTCCACAGGCTTGAAATTTGAAAACTTCACCAGCTGAATAGTATATTACTATGAAGAGTTACATTCTGTGTGCATACCTACAGGGCAAGTTTTCTATCCTCAGGACTGCATTCATATATTAGATCTTTTAATATATGTATGTACGTAGACACATCAGTTTATAAATATATATGTGTACGTACATATGTATATCCACATAAATATGTAACACTTACTTACTTTTTTTTTTAACTGTATAGACAGCAAGCTGTAGAGCCATAAAGAACAAATTATGCTTACATCAGTGTCTTAACACAGATACACCACAGAAGGCATAAGAGAATGTTCCTTCATACACCTTCTGAGTAAGCCTCCATTTGCTAATGCATCTCTAACAAAAATTCTGAAAATTCACGGACCTTTATTAGAGCTCCCTCTGCTTGATATTGCTTCCATTTCTGTTAGAAGCTGAGATCCTTGTCGCTACCAGGTTTTTTTGAGAAAGAGCATGCTGAGGGATCAGTGCTGCTTTGTGAAAAAAGCCTAGCTGAGTACTGGCTTTTATCTTTGAACTCAGATGGCTCAGCAGGTCGTTGACTGCCCCTCCTGCTCACTTTAAATTTAAAGTGCATCTTATCTCCCAAAACGATTTGTCTTTTCTTTGCAACAGTTTCTTGACTGAATCCACAACAAAATCTTGGACGGAGCTGGAAAATGAGGGCATCTTTTCCTCAGGATAATGTACATTTGCAGCTTTTTGAAACGTTCCATTTATTCTAACACAATATTTTCTAATAAAAACATGCAGTGAATTGTCTGAAGCCTATCTTGTTTGGTTTTTTTTTTTTTCCTAGTAACAAACCCCTTTGTTGTGTATAAAAGTATAAAGATTTCAAATGTGCATGAGGATCACATAGTGCAGCACAGCACTGTTTGGGTATAGTGCCTTGTTCCTGAAAACACATAATGTCTTGCATGTAAAACCTTGTTCCTATTCATGTGTTACCATGGCACTGTGCCCAAGCTAATGGCTCTTTGTGGAATAAAATGTGCTAGAGCAGCTATCCTGTATTGGCTTCTGAAGCCAGTGTGGTTTTTACTCACTATTGTCTATGCTTGGTATGATGTAGACATGACTTACAGGACTCTGTCGGTTTTGGAGGCTTTAACTGGTTTTCTAGCTAGAACTGGTTTTCTACATATTGAGGAGAGAACAGTAATTTGACATAAGTGCAATAATCCTATTTTTTTTTTAAATCCTGCTTGTCTATCATGCTATTTTAGTAAGAACACAGTACAATGCAGTCTTCTTTTACTAAGCCTTTGTTATGCCTTAAACACAGAAATGTTTTGAATTTAAACACAGAATGTACTCCATAGCATATCAGATTTGTACAGCTGAGGTCTTAGACTCAAATGAGGCAAAATTCTGTATATTTTAAATTTAATTAGAAACCTAAATCTGCATCATAACTTTGAAGGATGAAATCTCATGAGCTAGTCCTAAAAAACACAGAACGTCTTTCTGAGTTCATGATAAACAATTTTAAATGGACTTCTAGAATATTGCAATGTGTATTATCAATGTTTTCTGATACTCAGTGAGTAAGCATTTCTAATATTTTGTTCTAGCACTTTGCCTTCTGTCAGGAGATTCAGTCATGTATGTCAAATGCTAAGAAGGCTGGTAATTCTGTAAGCATCAGTATTCCTGCAAGAAGAATGGAAAAACCCACAGCAGAGGAACTGAGCATTGTGCTCAGGATTTTACTAATACATTGTGGAGCCAACAAAGTCTTTTGCACTTAACACATAGTTCTCCAATATTTCTGCCTGTTTCAAGTGGTTTATGTTACTTTCTCTTCAGAAAAGTCATTGATAGAAAATGTATTACTTCAGATATACTGCTATGGCCTTATGAAAGCAAATGATATTGGAGATTTGTACTAAATCAATGTTGTTTTTTTTTCTTTGTAGAACTTTGCCAATCTTGTTGCAATCCTGTGGACTACAAGTATCTCCAAATTGAAAATGGCCGTGTATGCCTTTTACTCTGTTAATACCAGTAGCTGTCAGTTTCCTTACCTGTGAGAGTTGAAACTTGAATAAGGTTGTTATTTGAGCAAGATTTTCTTAATGTGCACTTTCCTTGCTTGGCAAACTTGCTGCTGATAAGCAAGTAGACAGCACAGTAGGATGAGATTATGAGTGTTGTATAATATACTTGTTCTCTTTTTCCCCATTTTCTTTCATTCTTTTTTTTTTCCTATTTTTCTGGGAACAGTGCTCCCAGGCACTCTTGGAAAGCTGCCAGTCCAGAAATATGAACATTTCTGAATTTTTTCCCAGTCTGAGATTTCTGATACATTTTTTGTGGCATAGTCAAATCAGATAGGATACCCAAAGTAATTTCTGTGGAGTATGTCACTGGAGAAGCGAAGGCAGTCACTCTGAAGATCCCAGAGACATGAAAATCAGGATATAAAGGAGCTAAAACCATTAGTACTCTGTGTGACTCCTGTGGGCACTTAAAACTGCACAAAAGATAGAACAATGGTAATCGTTCAAATCCATGCTTACTACCTCTTTACTGTGCCTTTTCTGTGCTTTGATGGGCTTTTGCATAACACTTCTCATCAATGTTATCAGCTGCTAGTAAAAGCTATCTACTTAACTCATATAGTTTAGATTGCCTGAAAATAAAGTATGTGTAAGGACTTGGATGTTGTGGCTGTTACGAGCTTCAAGGCTTAAGGGATGCTGAAAATCTTTCGATTTGCAGCTTTAACATCCCCATTCATGCTGATCTGTTAGGTCATCCCAAAGAGCCAGCTCAGTAGAATGTACCTTATTTATGCCCATACTCGGAATGTTACTCCAGTTACACCCTATGGCACATTGCACATTGATAGGTAAATAGATCATATCTATCCCTAGGACCTCAGCAAGGTATGTCTAATACTTGTTTCAACTCAAACTGCCTGCTTTTGGCTGTGTGGGCCAGGCTGATTTATGCCATAAATTTACCAGTACTTGTAGCAAGAGTGGGGAGATGTTGGAAGCTGGTGGGTTCCAGGAACCCAGTGCTCCCACAGAAGAAGTTCTTGTTTGGAGGTCAACTGAACCTGACATGCCTGGGGAAGATGGCTTAGACTACTGCACTGGAACTGTAAGAATAAAGTCCTCTGTGGATCGATGGCATAGCATTTTGTATTGGCCCCTAGAACACCTTATCAAGAGGCAAAATGCATATAAAAGTGATATACACCTAACTTGTGCCAGAAGGATATTTTGATCTTAATTTATACAATAAAATCAAATTTTATTTTCCCATTTTCAGGGCTTGTGAACAAAGAAGATACTCTAGAGTCCTGACAAAATGTAAAAATCACAGTGGGCAGAAAAGAGTGTCTCCTGTCTTAGTATGTTGTCCAGTTTGGGCCCTAAAGCAGTCAACTGTCATATGAAGGCCATCTGTCCAGCTGTTGTTCTTCCTGGGTGATACACAGCAGCCCCAATGTGTACAGGAATGCTTTTACCATCATGACTCAATCCTCAGTTTTCATTTGTGTAGAGCTGAAGTCATGTGAGATCTCACTTTTTGAAATGTTTAAATACAGGCGCAGTAACTGCTGGTGTGGTCTTTTCTCACACATAAGCCTGTTAGCTCTCACTGAGAGTTTTGTCTCTGCTTTCTATATAGTAAATAGTTGAATATGCCTTGCCATTAAACCACTGTTTCATTTACCATTGCACTTTGTAAACTCACAGTTTTGTATCAATTAAGTATACTGGTGCTTCTCTTTTATGTGTGAAGTGAATAATTCCCTCTGTGGCAAGGCCTGTCCTAGATACAGTGAGCAATCACCATGTGCATTCAGAACATCCTGATCCAGGAGAGAACATTATCCAAATTATTCTGAAGATAAAGGGAACTTTTGTCTCCCTCCTACAGACATATTTGTTATAGCAGTCTCACTTGACTGCTATGTGAGCACTTTGAAGATGTCCCTGGACAAGGATGGGAGACTTCTACTTCAGCCACAAATTAGATTAGGAAATCTGTCCCTATTCCTGGCATATGGTGGTGATTATGAAATGGATGATAGACATTCTTTATGCAAGGGCAGTGCCAAGCCTGTGCCTCCTTTCCTCCCCCTCTGTCTGCTTTCATCTAGAAGGTACAGTGCAAGCCAGCCCTTGGCCCCAAGAAGCTGTCTCACATGAGTGGCTGCCTGCATACTCAGTAGTACTGGCTGTGGACCTTGGATGATGGAGATGAAGAAACACCAAGTGAGACTGCAAGGAGAATGTGTCATAGGTGTGAACTTCATGTGTTTGTTCATTAAGGGTTGTATGAGGGGCACTGAAGGTATGCTGCTGACATCCCATGAGCCTATTATCCTTAGTTTTGAACAGTGAAAGAAGAGCTTTGTGAGACTAGGCCAGCAGGGGTGGCTCTGTTTCTCTGTGCTCACAGATGTACTTCCTGCTCCAGCTGCGAAACAGCCCAGGGCAGGGTCTGTCAGGCAACATGCTTTGTGCTTGATGCTCCCTGTCAAGATGTAGCTTGGTAAAGTTAGGTGTCATATGTCAAGGTTTTTCCATGCTGTCTTATTTATTCTCACTGTTAAATAATGAGCAGTGTTGTAGTGCTCTCTATGCACCACAGTGGTTCTTACAGCCACCTGGTTGGAGCATGTTGTCCCAGGCACCCAGTGAGTTCCAGTGCCATGACAATGTGAGTGAGGATTTCACCTTGAGAGGCCTCAATGACTGTTTATAATATGGCACAGACACAGCCGTAGGGGTCCCAGTGCTAGATAAGGGTCATTTGAACTCTGACAGCTCTGACAGCTTTTGGAAAACTATTTTGAGATCACCACGTAGTGTAGAGAGCAGGTGAGTTTGGGTTTGTCTCAGCAGTTCCTTTAGTGCAGTTTCTTGAATGTTTATTCTGCTGGTAAAAACAAAGAAATGGGCTAAGATTCCGTCTTGAAGGGAATAAATGTGAATTCAAAATGCATTTTGGAGGTAGTGTGTCTTTAAACTACTACTAATTCCGGAGAAAACATGTCACCTCTAGCTGTCAGGGAGTGCCCTCTTAGTTCAGTATTGTGTTTGCCTGGTTTGCCTTTCCCCCCTTACTGGATGAACTGGTGACCCCATCACCTTGTCTCCTGTCACAATCCTCTAAGTGAATAGTGGCACTGCTCAGCTGTCAGCTCATCATAGGGCAGCTGCAGGCAGAGAGTGTAAGGCAACATGCCTGCCAATCTTTTTTCTTTTTTCCCTCAGATTTACAGCTGGTTTGGGGTACGTTTTTATTTTGGTAATTGGGAAATCTAATTAGATATCCTGGAGTCCTAATTAAGTGGCTTTTATGGTTACAAGATATTTTGAGTATAATCATCTCTTGAAGACGTGGGACCCATGTTCCATTTGCATGTGCAATTTTTATGACTGTGTGAATAAGTTCTGTAATTGCCTGTAGGAATTTAGAGTGTTTGCCCAAATGGAAGAAATTGCAAATACTTCCCAGCATTCAGTTTTTAATTCTCTGATTTTAGAATTAGGGAAAGAGCTGACAGAAAATACTATAATTGAATAGAAATGAAAGAATAGAAATCACATTCTGTTCACATAAACTGTCTTTTTTGGTGACTTGTGTTATCAGTAAGTGGAAAGTTAAAATTTTGCATTGATTTTAACACCTGGTTAACCACCACAGATTGTCCTTGATAATGAGTAAGTACCATGGTATGGAATGTATGCTAATTGTGTTCCAATTAAACAACATTCACTGCAATTACATCTCATTAGGTAAATAATTTCTGAGGGAGATATACTAATTAAGTGGTTTTACTCATTATGTATTTCATGATTAAGATGAGTTTACTAAATTTACAGCTGTGCAATAAAGCTATTTAGAACTAAGCATGCCAATATTTACAAAACACACAGAAATTGCTTATTATCTGTTCTTTGTTGCTATGTATGAAGGGTATATAAGGTTTCCTTGGAGCTCCTGTAATGAATAAAATACTCCCCAAGTGTTTTGAGAACCTCTGGAGCATGAATGATTTTATAAATTTAAAATGCCATTGTTATTCAGTTCTCTGAGCTACCTGCTGCTGTCCAGCAGCTGGTTTGCTTATTTAAAATAATAGTAAATTGTCTGTTTTAGCATTATTTTGTTATGTACATGATTGGTTGGCCCTGGCTGGTCACCAGGTGCCCACAAAAGCCACTCTATCCCTCTGCTCCTTGGCTGGACAGGGTAGAGAAAATACAACCAAAGGCTTGCAGATTGAGATAAGGACAGAGAAGGATCACTCATTGATTACCATCAGGGACAAAACAGGCTGAACTTGGAGAAATTATTTTATTTTATTTCCAGTGAAATCAGAGGATAATGAGAAGTAGAAATCAAATCTTTAAACACCTTCCTCCCACCCTTCCCTTCTTCCCAGGCTCAGCTTCATTCATGATTTTCTCTACCCTTGACACAGGGGTACAAGCAATGGGGGTTGTCATCAGTTCATCACACATTGTCTCTGTTGCTCTTCCCTCCTCAGGGGAAGGATTCTTCACACTCTTCCCTTGCTCCAGTGTGGGATCCCTCCCACAGGAGACAAACCTCCACAAACTTCCCCAATGTGAGCCCTTCCCACAGACTGCAGTTCTTCACAAATTACTCCAGCATGAACCTCTTCCACAGCATACCATTCTTCAGGAACATTCTTCTGTAGTGGGTCTCCTGTGGGGTCACAAATCCTGTCAGCAAACCTGCTCCAGCCTGGGCTCCTCTCTCCACAGGTCCTGCCAAGAGCCTGCTCCAGTGCAGGTTTCCCACAGGGTCATGGTCTCCTTCAGGTGCATTTACCTTCTCCAGAGTGGGGTCCTCCACGGGCTGCAGGTGGATCTCTGCTCTAGTGTGGAACCCCATGGGCTGCAGGGGCACAGCTGCTTCACCATGGTCTGCACCAGGGGCTGCAGGGAGCATCTGCTCCAGCACCCCCTGCCCCTCCTTCTGCACTGACCTTGGTGTCTGCAGGGCTCCTGTTGCCATGTGTACTCACTCCTCTCCTCCATTCTCTGGTTGTGATTGCTGCCTCACAGGTTTTTCCTCCTTCTTAAGTGCATTATTCCAGAGGCACTGCCACAATCGCTGATGGGTTTGACCTTGGCTGCTGATGGATCTGTCTTGGATGCAGGGGAAGCTTCTGGAAGCTTCTCACAGAATCCACCTCTGTAGCCTCCCTGCTAAGAAAAGTTTGCCACAGAAACCCAATACAATGTAAAGCTCTTTAATACAACATTGCAATCAGCTGGAATACTTAGGCTCAGAAAAGCTTTTTTAATATCTTACAACAACTTACCCCCATTTGCATTATGAGCTCCTTCTTGAGCAGAGCCTATTTTGTTAATTTATTGATTGCACTTTCCTAGAAGCGTGCAAAGATTAATAGTCTATATGTAGCTAAGAGAACTTTATTAAATGTTAGCTTTTATATTCAGCTTTGCTTCCAGCAAATTAGCCTTCCATACCACACACATGAGCCTATCAGAATACAGATGTTTTGATGGTTATCATTTGTGCCTGGGTAAACTCAGCATCAATTTAAGTAACTCCTGTTAGAAGCCAAGAGGGGTAGAAAATTAACAACTGAACACACAGACTTTTGACCTTACCAGATGACAGGCAGGATTGTGATGGATCATGTATTTGGAATCAAGAGACAAAGTTCAGTTCCTGTTCATCATAGTGCTTTGTCAGACTCCTCCTGCAGAATTTTCTGACCTATGCCATTTTTCATGGCTCTCATACTGTTTTGATAACTTGATTCAATTTAAATGCCTTCTTTCTTTCTGATTTCTCCTTTTGCATTTTAAGATTATTTGTTTTAAGATGAAATGGTAGATCTGCAGAATTTTTGAACGAATTAAATTACTTTCTTTCACTGGTTTTCTCTCCTGTGGGCTCTTTATTTCACTTGTTTTGCTCTCAGTGAGATCTCTGTACCCTGGGAAACACTCAGAAGCTCAGAGGCCAGAAGGCTTGTTCTGCTTCTGTTCCTCTCTTGGAAACATAAAGCTATCACTATCCAGCCTCTTCTCCTTGTAGCCATTCCTTTCCTTTTAGCAGACAAGAAATTCAATTATTCTCCTTTTTGCCTTCACTCCAGTTTCATTCACAGGAGAATCTGGCCAGGTGTTTATATAACTAACATTTCTGTATAGTCTTGAGGGATATCTGAGCTGTTTCTCAAGGCAGTGCAGCTGAGACTGTAAAAGGTTTCTGAAAGGCACATACAGTTTTGCAAAGATTGTCCTTTTAATGGTATTCCCCTGCAGTTGCCAAAGTCTTCAGGGATGCTCCTGACTGTGACCTCTGGAAGGAAATCGGAAGGTCAAAGCAGACACTTTTGAAAGAATCCAAGTGCTAGGAAAAAAACAAGACCAGACCCATCATGGACCTGCCATCTGAGAGTTCCTTGGGCTGAGATTCAACTGACTTTTCTTTACTGCATAAGGGCCTGATAAGCTTCTGATGAACATGACAAAAGCCATCCAGGCAACAAAATAGCCAACAAGGCATCTGTGAATTGTGACAATGGCTGTTATTGCACAGTTATGAAGTGGCAATAAATCATTGCATCTATGCAGTCACTGGTTAACTTAGGACCTAATTTGCAGCCACATTTCGAATCTCAGCTTAAGAGTTTCATCCTTGGGTAGTTTGTGGTCACTGCTTAAAGCAAAATACATTGAAGTGCCTTTGTTTACAAAGCATATAATTAAATATCTGGGTTTGGCTTTATAATGCCATAGCTCTTGGTCTGAATATAGAAATTTCTGGACATATTTTTCAATTCTCCAATATCTAAAGGGAGAGGTTCAGGCCTTTTTCACCTACCATTTTTTTACATGATTCCTAAGACTGTTCTCTCTGACACAACAAAACTGTAAATGTAATTCCAAATGCTGAAGAACTGAAAAGGTTAGAGTATATTTGCAAATCTAAATTTTAAGCTCAATTAAATGAATTGGTTCATTGGGCTTTATCACTAACAAACACCTAAATACAAATCTGCTTGTGTAGGCAAACAAATTTAAAAGGCAATAAAAGAAATATGAGGAGAAATAAAAACTTATGACTGCACATTAGACACCTTCCTCCCAAACAAAAACAAGGGTGGAAATTACCCTGCCGATCTTCGCACAGTTTGGCTGGCCCTAATTTTTAACTAGTCAGTTTATGCTTAAGCCATAGTAACTCCTTTTAATCAGCGACATATAGATCCCTGATATCAGGATCCCCTACTGATATCCCCTGTCACACTAAAGAATGGTTTGCCACAAATTTCATCTAATTCCAACTCTTGTTAGACTTTTCATATGCTTAATTTTTTCACAAAGTTAATAGGTTAATACATATTGCCTCATTGAGGAATATACTCTTTTTCAGTTATGGCCTGGTACTGTCCAAAGGTTTTAGTCAGGACTGAGGCCACCAATGAAAAATGTTTGATGCTGTGTGAGCTCCTGTTGAGCTGCTATTTATGGTGCCAGATATTCTGGGTTTGATTTCCTAGGAATGACTCATTCAGCATCATGTGCTTCTGCAGTGTTGAACACTAGAGTTATTTTACATGTGAGGTACTTTTCTCAACTGCTTGGTTGAGATACTCCAGTAACATCCCCACAAATGCATCATAAAGACATTAATTTGCTTTGGAAACTGAGCCCTGTGCTTCTCCAGGCTAGCTGTCAAGGAAAGCTTAAAGAATTAACAACCCTGAGAGTAAAGCTGGGCTAAACATTATGTACTTGACCTAATTTTTTCAACTAACCTGAAAGGTAACCATCTAAATTTTTGTCATTATTGTCACAATTTCTTGGCACCAAATTATAATGCTTAAGGTTCTTGCCATGGCATTCTCAAGACACCTAAGAGCAGTGTGAAGGCTGCTTTAGAATGCTCCTCAAGAACATTGGTGTTTTCTGTCTAGGTCAGTGGTCTCAGGCAATTTTTCAACTAAGGTGATATTAACATCAAACGTATAGATGAGCTGACAGACAGTCAGGTGCCACAAAGTCTTTTTCTGCATCTTCTCAACCTTGGCTGATTAACCTTACTTAGACTTTCCTTCAGTTTTGTAGTGGAGATAGCACTATTGAAGGGGTTTACAGATGATCTGTAAAAATTGAGAGTCTACTTCCTGCTGCATTGTGATTATATTCTCCTTTGCTAGTCTTTCAACTTTAAGACAGTATGTTTTTCTTTAAGTGTATCAGAAAGTTTTTACTGACCTACTTAGAGGAGTGACAAAGTCTGATTTTCAATGCTAGCTCTAAGGAATTACTTTTACTATCAATCTCCTCCTCTTACTTTACAATTTTAATTAATTTCAACATGAAGAATTTAGACATATTACCTTCTTGAATTAATATTTTCATTCTTCATATCCTGAAACTATATCTCTATCAGCTGTAGAGGAAATTGTTGATGTTCTAAATCTGAGACAGACTAAAAGCAGAGTTTTTTAAATGACGATATGGTCTTCAGGATATGTTGCTATAATCACTTACATATGGCCACTTCTTAAAAACATAATCAATGAGGCTATAGCTTTTCCTCCTCCCACACCTACGCTTAACACTATAAAATGAAAACCTCTGGGGGTTTTTTTGCCTTTTTCCATTTCCTCCATTTTTTTCAAGTTAGTAACACATACTTCAAGTGATATTTATAAGAGAGAAATGTGGTTCTTCGTCTTAGCTAATAGTACTGAAAGATTAGATTATAAAATAGAAATATTCTAAGTGGAGACTTGAGTGGTAAACCCCTTTCCTAATTTTAGTTGAATTGAAGGATACTCCTCTCTGGTTGCTTAGTCACTTCTGCACTCTATTTCTACTTCTACCTAAACTCAGAGAGACATCTTTTCCCAGTTATGACTCTAAGCTAATACCTTACAGGACAGCACGTCTGTAAGGTTTTACTACTCAGGAATATGTGCATTTTTTTAAGATTTATGAGGCTTCAACCAACATCAGGGTCCCCTTGTGACAGAAAGCACATAGTGGGAATCTTGGGTTTCAGGAATTTGTACTGAACAAACAAGGCAGACTCTGTCTCAAACCAGGCGGTGTGCCAAGGTGGAGGGCAGCTCAGGGGCTTGCTGGAGCTCAGACAGGAATTGAGCTGAGCTGGGCAGAACAGAGCTCAGATTTTTGCAGTGATAAACCACAAATTTAAGTGCAAAACTTCAAAGTACCATTGTGTAAAATTTTGATTCTGCTGAAGTCAAATACAAATCCTGATGTTGATTAGGCTTTAAACCTAGGCCTGACTACTAGACAAGGTAAAATTTAGTGGTACGCCGGAGACCTGATTCCTCTTTTAACATCCACTAAAATATCTCTGTGTTGGCTCAGATGGTTTAGAGAGGCTAATGAAAATACAACATTGCAGATTCTTGAGACTTCAAATATCTTCTCATCTGGTCTTTAGTCATATGTGCTTTTTGCTAGTTGTAATGCAGAAATACTATTGCTTGCAAGAGCAATATTAAATTTCCTGCAGTTAGAATGGAAAATTCAGATTTCATTTTCTTGTAAACCGAGGCCAAAGGTGAGCTGAGGACAGCTAAGTTGTTAAATGAAATGATCCAAAGAAATGTGCAGTTAGGTACCTCTGTGACGAGTAGCTGAAAAAAGCTACAAGTGAAGCATGATTTACTTCAGAGAATTTTAATACTAGAGAATTGTTGACAAAGTATTCTAAATGGACAACTGAATGACATAGAGAAAGCCGCTTCTTAATATTCATATTTGGTTCTTGGCTTACTTAGTTTAAATTCAAAGATATCAGCATGTGTTTACTTCTGCCAAGTACATATTGGTGTTTGTTTTTAAGGTGGAATAAGTCTGGTGAAAGTATTAATAAGCAATAGCTTACAGAGAATACACAGAGATAATGGAAATAGCCCATGAATATGGGACTCCTGGCTTAAACTCCTCTATTCACAAGTGTCCTGTTTTCCTTTAGATCAAGTGTTCCCATTCAGTCTACATTACAGTTGCTCAGCAGGGTTGAGATGAAATCTGAAGAACTATGCTCTGTCAACATGTAAGATTTCTCCATGCTGTCCTGCATGCTGTCTTTGGCTGCTGAAGGCTGGAATGTGTCAGATTGTGGATGTCTCTATGACCCAGCAGAAGGTTCTCAGTGTCTTCAGCTGGCTCTTGCTTCCTTTTCTGCTTTTAGTTTAATCACAGACATTCTGGCTGTGTTTTCAGAGTTGTCGGTACTCAGCATGGCAGCAAACTTTCAAGCAGAAAAGGTAATTTAGTTTGTTTTGCCTCACAGAGCTGTGGACATTTCCTCCACTGTTTAGATTAGCAAGGAAACCTCTTTTCCTCTTCTGTGCTGCACATAATGGGGAATATACTTTATGAAAACTCAGGGTGAGTGTCCTGCAGAGGTATGCTGTGAGGAGATTCTGTTGTACAAATACTAAATCAAAAGTGTTTTCCGAGGGGACTCCAAATTGTTTATGGTCCAGAGTGAAATTCTGTTTCATTTTTGCCTTTGCCTTCCTTCACAAGCACTTTTTAGATGATTTATCTGACAACTGCAGTCAAATAATAGTACTATTAGAAGCAATTACAAATAACAATTAGAAGCAACGCTAATGGAAATAAATTGAATAACAATCATATTACTTACAGTAAAAGTCACAATTAGGGCTGTTATGCAAGCAGACAATGCCATCCCTTTTCTATGCCTTGAAGATACAAACAGAACCCACGCAACTTTTAAATGTTCAGAAGACCTGGAAATATTATAAAAGCACATTATAAGAATAGAGAAGAAATCAAGTCTTTAGGATCTAATACCTATACCTCTGATATTATCCAGATGCAAACCTTCTGACCTTTTAATGAGTGGCATTTGGGTGTATTGAATCGAAACCACCTAGAGTGAGTGGGATTAGCTCCTGTCCTGACTAATATTTATTCACAGAAGCTGTAACTTAGCCACAGAACTAGGGGGGAAAAGAGCATGAAGGATTTAGAAAAATAATGTATTAGGAATTTGTCACAAAACACCTATAATTTGTTTGCTTTTAAANAAAAAAATATATAAAATATCACTGTAATTTTTAAAAGTATAATTTTCTTCCTCCAGAAAAGAAAAAACCAACCAATTATTTCTTTGTCATCTTGTGAACCCTTTGAGTTTGTAAAGTCTTCATGAGTTAGTGGCTGTAACAGAAAGCCAGCTATTCTTATTTTATCAGTTCTGACCTTATCTGGCTGCTTGAGGATAAGAAAGCATAGGGATGATTGAAAAGCAGTATTTGCTCTAAGCCTGCAGCTGCAAAAGATGATGATCTAATTTCTATTGACTCTACTTGTGATGGTCGAAATCATTATTCGAAGAACAGCAACCTTGTCTCTGTGTGCCCTGAAGCCAACAGACCAGACTGAAGTGGGAGGCTCCAAAGGCAAGTTATGTAGTGGGCACACTAAACCTGTTCAGTTTCTTAGCCATAGAAACTACAGAATAAGTGGTGATCCACTTCAGAATTAAGATGAGTGTACAAACAAAAGTAAGGGCATCAAAAATTGTGTGTTGCTCTGTGTCACGGGTTATGTTTTGTTGCGAAAATTTAAATGTGATTACTAGTGGCACAAAGGTTTTAGCTTTAATGGGGAATTCCTTGTCTTTTATAAGTTTATGCAAGCCCCCAGTTTCAGTGGGAGGTTTATTCAGAGTCTATCAGACCCATGAGCAGCTGTTCTGACTTTCCCAATGACTACTTGTGTTTTTCCTGCCTAACAAGGGGTGAATCACAGCCAAAAGTTGCTGACAGCTAGATTATTTTATTTTTCTTTTTTTCTCCTTTCTTTTTTTTTTTTAAAGTAACTTTGCAAAGAAGCAAGTTACAAATTAAATATAGTAAGTATCGTACGTTCTGGGTATTACTATTGCATTCATTTATGGCTGATCAATATTTATTCCTCAATGAATATGATGGTAAACAGATTAGCATAACAAGTATCTGCAAAATAAGTATTGATCCATTACCATCTTCTGAAAAATAGTTATGACTGTGTTTGCCTGTAGAAAGAATTACTAATATTTAATCCAGAAGCTCTGTAGGCTCTTGCGAAAAATAATCAATAATTCCTTATTTCTGCTTGTCATGCACATTAGCTGTGTTGACATTTTCCTGTTGCTTTTGATTTAAAGAATAGTCAGTGCTGTTAATTTTTGGTATCCACTGGAGATCACTACCTACATATCTTTACAGGGATCTCTATATGCCTTAACAATTAATTATTCAATAGCCTTACCACAGTGCCTGGCTGAAGTCAAACCTAAACTGAATTGTCACTTTACATACCTGTAGAAAAAGTATAATCTGCATTAATGAAATACAAGAAGGAAAGCAGTGCTGTGAAGGATATTGATCAAGATAGTTTGATTGTTGTCAGAATCAGGAATAGAGCTCTGATCTCCTCAGTTCTTGCCAAGGTGACTTAGTTATACAAGTGACTTACTATAAAAGATTTAATGGATGCCTGAGATTTCTTTTCATTATTTTCCATCCAGCATGTCCCTGTAACAGATAAAATATTTGTGTTTGGTGGCTGTCATGACAATTTTGCAAGTCAGTAATGTCTTCTCTATTCCTTGAACTTTGTCATGACATGACACTGGATATGAAGAATATTGTTGCAAATTTTCTTGATACAGGAGTAAGTAATAATCTGTCTCAGGAAAGAGTTATGCATTAAAAATGTTAGAAAGGTTTTCCCTTTTTTTTTTTTTTCCCATACAAAAGGGTTTTTTTTCCAGAGGAAGGGGAGTGGATTGGAAATTAATTTATAATGAAAGATTTACTGAGGCGTGAACTTTTGAGGGAGCTAATATGTCAAAGTAAGAGGCTATGTTTTGTATGTTCACATGTCAAACCACCCTGAGAAATGTAAATTATTACAAATCTCATTAGAGACTGATAACATAGCATGCAATTTGTGATAACTATGTGGGCAAAGGGAATAAAAGTAGAGGTCTTAAATATTGACTTAATTAGCCGATGCTCCTGTTTTCTTCAGAAATATATACTGCATTTATTTTATTACATTTTAAATAAAAATTTTTAATGTAATTGATCTAAGGGCTTAATAAATAGCTAAATACTTGCAAATAAATGACATCAAATACAGGCACAAAACTGTAGTGAAGTCCGTTTGTGAGGCCACTATAGATCATCTGTGTAGCACAGATGATCATAGTGACAGAAAAGAAGGCTTTAAAGGACTAGACAAGTTCATTTACTCTAGACAGGTATTTGTTTAATTTGTTCTTTCAAAAGCTTTAGTTTTTCAATTAGAAATCCTATCCTTTTAATATCTATCATAGTACTTTCCTATCTTAAACTTTATTAATTCTTTTTCATGAAGTTTAAGTTCAGTTTCTCTTATTACGCCATGAGCTTTGTTTTTTGTTGTTGTTGCCACCAAAGACAAGAGTGTATATTATTTTTTTTCTTTCTCATTTGAAGAAGCCTCTTAAATATTTAAAGACTGTAGTCATTTTCTCTCAAGCCTTGTCCTTCTCCATCCCTCTGCACCCCTGGCTCATGTAATCTTTTCAACTTTAGACTAAACAAACCCAATTATTTCAGTCTTATTTAATTGCTTGTGTTTTGCAGATGCCTCATCATTCCTTTTTCTCTACTCTGGATTGTCTCTAATTTGATACACATGATTTTTTTGAAATGCAGTATATAAAACTGGGCATTAGATTTTAACAGTAGTTTTAGTAGTGCTGAGTAGAATTAAAAAAATATGGTCTCTGATAATGTTTTTGCCATTTAAGTGTTTGTCTAATATTTGACCTTTTTTTTAAAAAAAATTTCAAATAGTATCTCACTACTTATTCACCTGCATAGTCTATTCATAGTCTATTGTAGTTCCTTTGCCATCTGTTTTTTTTTTCTATTTGTGAAAATGGTTATTTCCCCCACAGTACGGAGCAGTACAATTAACTAGCTGAACTGTATCCTCTTTTTATTTTTTTTAAGACCTTGTTTTCAGTCTACCAAGGTCATTGTGAATTCTGACTCTGTCCTCCATCAGACTTGTAGGGATTCCATCTTAGCATCATCTTGGAAAGCAGCATACTTTCAGAGACCTGTTGTTCTGCTAATGCCTGGTGGAGTGGTGTCTGCTGGGTCTGGAGCAAGACAGGACTGCAGCATCTGGACTTTGTTAATTCATTGATAGCTAGGGGAAAAAATGCTATGCTAAATAAATCTGTTTGTTCCTGAGGGCGTGTTCTTCTTAAAAATACTGGTTGGAATCTCTGTAGTTTTCACTTTCAGTTATTTTATTTCAAGATTAAGTGTCATGGATTTATAATGGGTATATAATGTATGGGTTTATAATTTTCAGATGGAAATTTCACCAAAAAAATCTTACACCTTGCTTTAGGTAGAGGCAGTCTGGTGAAGGAGGACCACATCTGCAGTGAATTGTAATAATATACTAATTACTTAGTCATGCCACAAAAACTCAGGATTCTGATCTTGCTCTCCACCAAAAAATTCTGTAATATTTGAGATTCTTTTGTCTTATTGATTGGTTTATGGAGCTAACCAACCTGGAAAGGGTTTCAGAGTATTTGATTCCAGTACTATTCATTCAGTATTTGGGATTTATGGGCTGGTTAAGAATTAGACACTGAAGGAAATTGTGAATCATTCTGAATAATGAATAGATATGGTTGCATACAGTTTGTGAAAAAGAACAAAGGGAGAAATAAATTTTAAAAATGTTAATTCACTCAACTCCAAGAGAACTTTAAGCCATCTTTTAGACCTTTGTAGACCAAGGAACAGAAACAAATGTGATGGCTTAATATAGAGTCAAGAAAAAGTCAAAGATAGAGTTAGGATTAGATTTAGACTTCTTAGCTTTTTTTTAAAATTTTTTTTTTATTTTAATTTGTTTGTTTGTTTGTTTGATTGATGATGGCTCTAGTTTTGTTTTCACATTTGTTTGTGCATTTAGAGCATTTAGA
>VZTT01066829.1:10920-22689 GCA_013400855.1 Buphagus erythrorhynchus
CTAGAAAAATTTATCCAAAGGTGACCATATATCCATACCTTTAAATTAATATTTTTTAACCCAGCTATTTTTTAGGATTGGTCTGCCGACCCATACTTCTTGAAGTCAATAGCATTGTCTGCATAAGTTAAAACTGCTCACATAAGGAGACACCCAATGGATTAGTCTCCAAGTTATAGGGAAAAAAATTCTATAGCCCAGGTACTTGTGGCTGACTATATGTAAAAGAAGACATTTTCAGAACTATGTCCTTACTTGTCAGTCATCAAATAGCAAGCAAAAGCCTTTTATCAAAAGAGAAGTTAAAGCCAGGCTAATTAAGGAGGAAAATTTTCAAGAAGACAATATTTTCTCTAATGATTTTCTTTTTAAGGTTGTTAATAGTATTATGACAGTTTTAACAATCAGAAAATACAATGCGTTCCAAATGTTTCCTTTGTTAATTATAAGATCTCTGGAAATTGCCTAGATCTTTTAAACTTAGTTTCACTAATAAGCTTAAGATTCCTTTAGGTTGTTGGTTTTGGAGTTTATTTTGTTTTGTTTTTAATATCTACAGTTATTTTGGTGGCAATAAATTGACTTTGAAGATCCAATTTAAGCAGTCTCTTCTCTAGGAAGACTCGGACTGCTTAAAAAAATTATTTTCCAGGACTATAATTATTTTGGTTATTGTGTCATCACGTTAATGCTGTACTGGAAGAAATGTTCATCTGAACCTTTCATTTTTTTGAATTAAGTCTAAAGCAGAAAGAAGAGCATTTAGTCTGTTGAGTGGGAAAATGGAGCATCTCTCTTTAACTGGTGAAGAGCACTTTGAATGCAGTTACCTCCAGATATAACATGAATTCAGCAGTTTTTGTTTAACTGTTGTGCACTGTCAAAGTACCTGTCATCCTAGGATATCATCTTTATGTAGTAGTTGTTGGCCAGCATTTCTGAAGAACTCAGCTCCCAGTTAGAAGGCAAAATGAACAGAAAGATTTTCATAGGGGTTATTACTCTGCAGCTCCCATTGAAAACATAGGGAACTACTAGGTGCCTTTGACAAGTCTGTCTTCTTTTTTATTCCTTTTAGAAGGAACTGCAGCTGAGGTATTCTAAGGAACCTAAAGGATTTAGGTGTTCAGTTCCCAGGCACAGGCTATACAAGGGGAAGACCTAGCCCAGTACCTTAGCTCTTAACACGCTGAATCAGAGCAAACATCTACAGCTGAGCTCAGAAAAGGCCCAAGCCTGAGGCATGTCAGAACAAGAAGCAGCTCCTGAATCTTTTGCTACAAATAAAGCAGGCCGTCCAAGAGCAGAAAAGCAGTTACTCCCCACATTTTTCACTGAAATTAATTCATTTCAAATTACAACATGCAGGCACTTGTTAAAGGCAGATGCACCAGTTTCCCACACAAACTACTAATATTCCTGTTGTCTTCAAATTTACATACATAGCAAAAATGAGGAAAATGAGAAAAGACTCTGGAATAGCATAGGGATTCCTACCACATTGTTCCCGTTATTGGTAAAATCCTTACTGACCTCTCACTTAATCCTTCTCTCATTATTCCCTTCAATAGGAAGCATGCATTCTGGACAACAATAAAAAAAAATCTATAGTGTACTACCATTTCTGTCATTTGCAGCTAATGAATGCTTTTAAGTATTGACTAGCAACTGGTCTAATAATGACAATGACTCCACTGATTTAGAGCAATAAATCCAAAGACTTGGCAGGCTTCTATTAGTATAATAAGCTCAAACATTCATTCAGAAAGATTAAGAAAATGGGCATAACACACTTAAATATTAGAGATTCTCACGTTTTTTTCCTTTTGGTAACACCATCTGTCTGGAAAAAAAAACATTATTCCACAGCATTTAGTGTGTAAATTTAAGTAACAGCGAAGGTAAATCTGAGGATTTTTTTCTTTAGCTGTAGCTAAGAGAGTGGGTCAATTACAATGAATATGATTATTGCAGGGCTATGAGAGCCCACACCAACAGCATCTCTTAAGAAAGGCTTGGAGCAGTTAAATGCCTGTGTTCAATATCTACTGTGGACAACAGCTATTACCAGTGGTTCCAGATACTATCAGAAATGTATGTTTGATACTCCTCATAACAAACAGACCTCAGTGTTTTATCACTAGATGAAAGGCTTAAAAGACTTCAGATAAACAACAGTGATATTCTTGTCTTCATCAGTGATGTAGGAGTAAAGATTATTCATCAGGCATTCCTCATCTGGTTGATACACATTTATTTTTCTCATTCAGGAAGAATATATTAATTTTTATTTATTTTAATATTACATGTACTTGAATTAAAACAAACAATTATTACTTAGGTTTCATCAGAGCACTGTGCAGATGCTGTTAAAAAAACAAACTAAATACAATAAGAAGTAATCTTGTTGGATGAGGTGAAACAAACAAGCCAGAAGTCAGAAAAATTATGAGAGAAATCTGTCCAGTTGGTACTTTAGTCTAATCTGTAAATTATCCTCAGAACCAATGCTGCAAACTAGCTTTGAGTGGGACTCCCCTTGCATATCTGTAGCATATTCCCTTGTTTGTTTGCCTGAGGTCTTGTATCAAGCTGCAGAAAATCCTTTCCCACACAAGGGAAGGCAAAGCACTGTCAGGCCATGTAGAGACAGCAAAGCTAAAATGGTCCCAGCAGATAAGCTCCACCACACAGGGCAAAGGGGCTGGTAACATATTTCCCTACAGTCCTAGAGTCATGGAATTTTTTTGGCTGGAAGGGACCTTAAAGATCATCTATTCCAACACCCCTGCCATGGGCAAAGGCACTTTCCAGAAGACCAGGTAAATGCCACATGATCCAAGGAGCATTAACCTGTGATAAGCTGCATGGGTGCAGTAGCTTCTGACAAAGCTATTGGCCAAGTCACCTGTTTCACTGCTGTGTTTCTTCAGTATACCTTGCATTTGCAACTAAGTTTTGGCAAACAGAGGCTGGTTTAGGGCTACATGGAAGAGGCAGAGGCTTGCAGCTCAGGCACTGAAGTGTCTGGCTGGCAGATGCTTCCACATAATATTTTCCTGCAAGTATTGTAGCAGCTGTAGACCATAACTGTATGAAGTGAAGGAAAATGTGGTTAATTCCAGAGTTCCCATGACAGTTTGCATACAAATTTGTGGCTGGAGGTGGATTCATTAATAAAGTCAATACAGAGTTTATGTCAGCTCCACCAAAGCAGATAGCCATAGGAGAATCTGTCTAACTTAGTACTTCATCTGATATATTTAATTTGCTGATTTATTTAGTAATAATAAGTGGATTTATTGTGTTTGAAAATGGAAAGTGCTCTGCAGTGTGAAACATACTGCTGGTAGAGATCTGGAAGCATATTGCAAGGTTGATGGCAATGACAGAAGTAGCAGAAAGTTCATAGGTCACTATTACAGAAATAAAAGTAAAATAAGAGCACTTATTCCCACATATTAATTTATTATTATAATTATTGTGATCTTGCTGTCATGCTTGGTCCTTGAGAGATGATTATTATAGTCAGTGTGGTGAATTTCAGTCACATTGGCTCCTGAATCTGATCAGCAACCTAGTGAGGAGGGAGGACAGACTTGGGGGCAAAGATTGAACTATTTGCCCCACATGCTTGTCACTTGATCAAAACTTTATTTCAGCAAAATATCTAACATTGTTTGTCAAGATAAGTGAGTGAGTATGGCCTGAGGTAAAAATAATGAGAGAAACATGAAGTAGGCAGTATTTAAATTCCTCTAACACCATTGTGTTAGAGGGAATTGCAAAATGGTATCAGAAAAGCCAGTTAAGGGTTCAGACCACCAACAGCCCAAAGCAAATGAGAGTTTGATGTCCTCATGGTCCATCACACAGATGTGCCTCACTCCAAGCACCCAGCAGAAATGGATGACAGTCGTGGTTTGACACTGGCCCAATGCCAGGCACACACAAGAGTGCCTCGCTCACCCTCCCCTGCCACAGCCGGGCAGAGGAGAAAAAATTATGAGTTCATATAAAACTTAATGAGTTGAGATAAGGACCGGGAGAAAACACTCCAAGGGCAAAACAGGCTTAACTTATAGGTACTAGGTGAATTTATTACTAGAAGAGTCATTGGAGGATAATGAGAAGCAAAATAAGCCCTTAAAAACATCTTTTTACCCCAACCCCTCCCTCCTCCCCACTGACAGTGCAGGGAGAGAGGGCATGGGGCTTTGGTCAGGTCATTGCCCAAGGATTTTCTTCCACTGCTCTGGGAGAGGAGTCCTTCCCCTGGGAGACCGTGGGGTCCCTCCCATGGGAACCAGCTCTCTGTGAACTCCTCCAGCGTGCCTCCAATATCACAAGCAGGAGTCCTCCCAAAACTGCTGCAACATGAGTCCCTCCCACGGGCACACAGTCCTCCCAAAACTGCTGCAACATGAGAACTTCCCATGGGCACACAGTCCTCCCAAAGCTGCTGCAGTGTGGGTCCCTTTCCATGGGGTGCAGCCCTCCAAGGACAGACAGGCTGCTCCAGCCTGGGACCAGGGCCTCTCTCCATGGGTCTCCCACTGGATGACAGCCTTCTCCAGGCATCCACCTGCTCCAGCATGGACACCTCCTCCATGGGCTGTGGGAGGATCTCTGCATCCCCCATGGATCCCCATGGGCTGTGGGTGGATCTCTGCATCCCCCGTGGATCCCCACGGGCTATGGGTGGATCTCTGCATCCCCCGTGGATCCCCATGGGCTGCAGGGCACACCTGCTTCATCATGGTCTCACCACAGGCTGCAGAGGAATCTCAGCTCCAGCACCCTGAGCACCTCCACTGACATTGGTGTCTCCATGCTGCTTCCCTCAAATGTTCTCACTTCCTCTGCCTCTCTGGCTCATAAAATTGTGTGTACTTTGTTTTGATTTTCTTCTTAAACGTGTTATCACAGAGGCGTTACCAACCTCTCTAATTGGCCCAGCTTTGGCCAGCAGCATGTCCATCTTCAGAGCCTTCAGGGACTGTGTCTGCTGGACATGGTGGAAGCTTCCAGCAGCTTCTCACAGGAGCCACCTCTGTGGCCCCCCTGCTACCTATAACCAGGCCATGCCAAACCAACACAATGTCATTAACTAGCAACATTCCTGAGCATCTCTCATGTGTGATGACTAGCAAAACAAGCTCCGTATTCAGAACAATAGCTTCATGTGTGTGGCTTAAGCTCCAGTTTTTGGTTATAGTCTTTTAATGCTGCATATTAGATGGTACCTAAGCGGAGCTCATATTTCCGTGAAAAATTCAATGTGAAGCTGGAAATTATTTCAGGCAGCAGTTTTACTGGCAAAGTGCCCAAGGCTTGCAGATGGTACAGCATTCCTCTGTCTTGAGTGTGGAAATCAAGAAGCTTGAAATGAGCAACCTTCAAACAGGAGGAAGTGTTTCTGTGACACTTGCAATTGCAAATACAGATGATTCAAGTGTAAGAGACATCAGGATCCACATATCTGGTCTTCACATGAATCAAACAGACAATAACTCCAGAAAGACAAGTATATTGCAGCTAAATTCAATCAGAAACAGAAGCATTATGATTCATAGCCCCATTTCCAGATCCAAAGCCATTCTTAGCATTTTGATTATCCACAATAAAATTTAAAAAAATGTCTAATTTGCTGTTATTTCTTAGGATGGAACAAAAAATGCAGCTCAAATGGGGAAAAAGTCTTGTTTAAAACAAAAGAAAAATAAGAATTTTTGAGTTTTGACAAAGAATTATGTGGAAACCCATGCCTGACTGAAGGCTAAACAGGACCCCAGTTTAAACTTACAGAAAATATTTGTTCTGGTTGGAAAAATTGTGTGTTCATCAAACTAAGTCTTGATTCACAGGGTACAAGCAAAGACAGTTCTGAATTTATTCTGGCATAACCACACTGCATTTCGGAGAGGAATAAGTGACTTATGTGCTGCCTGTGACAAGCAAAGTCATCCTATTTCTGTTGATCAAAGCCTTCCTTAAAAGTGGGGCTGCAAAGGTTTCTTCAACCACACAAAAGAAGTTTTTTAAAAGAAGGAAAATGCAAAGAAGGACCAAATTCCTGAAGTACATGAGGTAATGCCTATCTGAACATAGTGTTTTGCAGTTTGTAAGAAACTTAGAGGAGAGTCAGTGAGCAAATTTCATGGGCACATGCTATCACAAGCACACGCGACACAGAAGCAAAGATAACCAAAGAGCTGTGGAGCTACAAATAAGCACTCATGAAAACAGGAATAAGTACTGCAGATATAGCTGGATATATTGTGTTTAAAAATGTAGACTGCAGGTCATATCATAAGACAGAAAAATCCTTTGAAACTGTAACTCTGGAAGAAGGGTGAGATATCAAAGAAAGGGAATCAGTGTTCAGTGCTGCTGCTCACCAAAAGGGCAACTGTTGTTGTTTGTATAAAGAGATCTATCTCAAGTAGCAGTTGGAGAGATTAAACCTCTTTTGCTTGCACTTACTTGAAAGCATCTTTATTGCTAATGATATATATATATATCTCAAAACGGGATTTTAGGAAAATTAAGAAGGTTTAGAAAAGCAAATCAAGAATTATATAAAGAACCTGCTACAATGAAAGAATTATGGAGCTAAAGCTATTTTTTAAAATGCCTGATCTACCATTATCTCAGCCAATAAGAATGTATATGGAAAGCAGAACTTTGATAATAAAGGTTCTTCTGACTTCTAACCAAGGAAAAAGAATCCCATGGGGAAAAAACATCATCATATATAGAACACAAAGATCTTTAATACTGACGAAACTAACCACTGCAGCAATTTCTGGAAGCAGGTGGCAGCATTTTTTTTAATTGCTGGCAATTTTTAATTAATATTCTTTTTGTTTTTCTTTTCCCCTGAGATTTTTCTCTATTGCAAAGTGGAATATTTTAAAAGAAACTTATTGTGCATGCTAAACACAAGACTGTATGGGATAATAATAATGACCATTTCTTGCACGTGAATCCACACATTTATGAAAGGAATGAAGAGTGGCACAGATTATGAACTAACAGTGCTGTGAAGATCAATTTTGGGGAAATACAATTCTTCTGAGGATGGGAGTCCAGCTTAGAGTTTTGTGAATATGACACTTCCACACCCTGGCTGGGTCCAGTCTGAAGACTGACAACATTATCAATGAACATTTTGAGAGATGTCAGCCTTTTATGGCTGTTAGGCTTGCATCAAAATTTGAATGCAGCAGAGGACAGGATTTGTCAATATAGAAAGCTGTAGTATTAAAGAGAACAACTGATTCTAGAAACAAGCAATTGATCAGATGCTATTTGGAAAACTTTTTTTTTAAGCGTCTGCTAATATCAGCCCTGTAATGGCCAGAGTTCAAGAAGAGCCACCATCAAAAGACGGTGTTCTCCTAAAGTTATGAAGTTCTGTTACTCATCATACCCAGAAGATGGGCAATTGTTTGTGTTCTTCTGTTGTAACATTGAGGTTCACAGGCATCATCAGAAGATCAACAAACATCATCAGAAAATCAATCAACATTGCTACTCTGGTGGAACAAGACACATTTTTCTATGTTGATGTGACACCTATTCCTTCCTGGAATTCTGGAGATGCTTCTGAGAAGCAGCACAGACAGTCTTGTGTGTACACTCAGAGCTACAGCACATAGCATGTTTGTCCTCTCACTTTGAGATCTATTTCTTTCTCAATTTACAGTCATGCAGCTGTCATGGGAATTATGTCATAACCATTCCCTGAAGTACATCTTAACAAATTCCCCACATAATAATTAGATAGCAATCAACAATAATAGTTGCTTTGTTGTTTTCTAGGCTGTTAAGTAATAAAACAAAGAATAAGGTTAAGCCATTTTCGGTTGATTACCACAAAGACAGTAAGAGTCTCGAAATTCATAACATCTGATGCACTTTCATTCTGAACAGTTGTCACATCTATGACTGGGCATTCGACTGTCAACTCTATTAGGGTTTGAAAAAACTGCAGTTATTTGAGTACTCCCAAAGATAAGAATTTTACACATAACACTTTCTACAGGGACCCAAAATAAGATTGTATTGTGCAAAATTTCTGGTAGAGTCCTGCATTCATTTTTCATTTAAGCCCAGCTTTTCTTGTCCTTTCTGGACTGATCCTGGCAGAAGATGAATTTTGACANCTTCTCAGTGAGTCAGTCCCTGGCAGGGCTGGAGTCTTGACTTAGTCGTATTCTGAGAAGGGACAGTTTGCTGCTCCAAACTGTGTAGGTGCTCCTGGGAATTAGACAAGGATGCAACACAAGTCTTTTCATTTGTGACCTGAGCCAAAGTTAGATACTAGTGTTAAAAAACCACTGCACTGAATTGTGGTACTGCTCAGCTCTATTAAATATTAACCTTCTCCCATCACCTCTAACTGCTTGGAAGGACCATCATTTTGTTTTGACTAGTGTATTTGAATTAAATTTGGGGTTTTTTCAATTCTGGTTAGTAGAACTAAGACATTCATTCTATTCTTCAGTAGCCAGAAAAATGGATTTTGTCATCTGTTGTACAGCTCTGTTTTCAGATTTTCCTGTAGTCTCTCACCTGATCAATAGCATCCACTGGGCTTTGTCATATTTCTTCCTCTCCTTTAAAAAGGTTCAGGGGAAAAGTTTTCTTATCAGGTGAAGGCTAAAAAACAGGCACAACCATCTCTTTCTGGACTATCACATCTGTTGGTTCTTAGATGTGACACCCATGGAGAATATAAATTTGTAGATTGATGCATATCTGAATTTGAGGCTTCTTGAGGATTTCAGGCTTTCCTCACTAAGTTTGTTTCACGAAACAGGTCCGGGTTTTGTTTAGCTTTGGGATTTGGCCTATTTAATGCTACCATGAGTTATCTATTTCACAGGCAGTGAGTGCAGGAATCCTAAACTAGGGGTAAGGGAGATCAAGGAAGGAGTAAAGCTATATCAAAGACAGAATCAAATGTAGAGAAAACATGATCTAATATATGGGCTGGACAAAGTTTCATAGATTGTCCTGGAAACCTTTGGGTCCTCACACTCTACTCATATATCCAGGAGCTGCAAATACTGCTGAGGTGCCAAAAACACACATCTCCCTGTCAGTCATTTGGCAGGTAGGCATGTCCTAGCCTACCATCCAGCATTCTTGTCATGCAATAGACATTTTGGACATACAAAGGTGCAGCAAGGAGAATTTCAGGGTCTCCAGTAAAATGGAAGCTCGACTCAGGAGACAGCTACGTGAATTAGGGAGATAGGCACTCCAAATGACTGTAAATTGGGGTTCCTAGCCCACTGTTTAGAGATGAGGAATCAACACCCTATCTGGTCTCCATCACATGCCTGGACAATGAACTTGGGTATTTCACCCTGCCAGTTTGTGCCTATGTTCCCTATCTTTTGTTTTTATAAACTGCAAATTCTTTAGGGCTGTCTCTTGATCCAATTTTTCATAGTGCCTTTTTTTGAGCTGAAGCCTCTGGGATTACTGTAATACAAATAAATAACACTATGCCTATAACAGAGGTATTATGCGAAATGAACTGAGATTTTGTATATGAGCCATTAGATGTGTGGGATAAGATGAATTCATTAAATTTGAAAACATAAACATATAGAGTGTGAGTACTCTCTCAGTCTCTTACATCATACTGAGCATATATAGACTTACAGGCTTACATATATTATACGTGTTTAGCCTGTTATATAAAGTGGATCTAAAATGCATTATATTAAATAAAGTGTGTTCTCTAGTAGCATGCACATTATAGGCACTCAGCAAATAATAAATAAAATTGAAATAGCGTAAAAATTACAATGGACTATATTCAATCTCTTCCTAACCACAATCTTTAGTGACATTAGCAAAAAGCAAACAGGGCCAGAGGTATGTCAGCCTTGCATTCCAGAGGTAGGCATGACTGGAGTTCATTGACTTGTATCTGAAAAGCTTTGAAGGCCCTAGAACAGCAGTTGCAGTAGCACAGCCTGGAGTTCAAGCTGCACAAGCCTTCCTCCAACCTGATCCCAGGGGAATGCCCAGCAATCGAGTTGTATATCACCTGAGCTATAACATTATGGGTATCACAAAGCATTAAACAACTTTATTTAAAGCTAGGTGGTACACATATCTCTTTACACTGGTGCTGGGCCTTTGGATTATTGTGTAAACAAGGTCCAAAATATCATCCTCAGTGTCTTTTATCAAAAAAGGAATATTTAGTCTTTTGACATTGTGACTACTGCAATAGTACATCTGTGACTTGGTTTACTGCCTCTGCAGTTTGTACTTCATGAGCAAAGGGAACTAGAAAAGGTTCTGGTCAAGCAGGATACACAGAACCTTTTACTTAGTCTTATATGTTCTGATTTGGTACCAGCATTGTCCCTGCTTTGGAGAATTTGTCCCCTTTTGCCTCCCTACCAGCCACGACAACAGGATGCACAATAAAAACCTGTGTTTACAAATCTTGCATGCAAATGATTACGGAACAGCCATGATATGCAGCAATTTAAATTTGTTGACAGAGTTGCTAAGAAACAAACCTTTTGATTCTGTGAAACCCTTTTTGATACAGCTCCACTCTCTGACAGTTGAAGTTACTGAACAAGAGTGAGGGCTCTTTAAAAGAGGAATTTCTGACATTTGCTATGTTTTCAGAGGCTGTAACATAACATTGAATATTCCTTCAGTGTCAGTTTTGTTCAGTAGCAGAGTGTCTGATTCCATATATATTTAAACTATCTTATATTTCAAAAATTGGCTTCAGCACTTCAGTACTACCTTCTCCCACTCTCATGCACAATTGTTTTGCAAAGAATTGTGATCTTTACATGCTCCCCTGCCAAATACCTTGTAAGTTTCTATATTTTTTCCAATCTATTCTTTAAACATCCTTTCTCCAGGGCATTTTCACAAAGGACCCCATAGAATCTTATTCAGATATCAACAGTAAAATACACCATTATTTTGACATTCCAGTGTTATGAAGACAGCTGATGTTTTAAGAATATATATTCACACTGTAGGCACCAAACCATTAAATAGTATGGCAGAGCTTGGGAAAAAAAAAAGGGCCCAGATTCATCCCAAGTCAGATTACTCGTATCACTTAGCTGATAAAATTAGAAGCACTGTCATGTAAAGTCTTGTCAGTAAAAGAAGGTGGTTCACCCTTAGGTAGATGAAACACATTGGGGAGGCATCTAACCTTCACTTTACTACTAAGGCAGCCTAGAGCAACTATAGTCCTAATTTAAACAACTCAGTTAGGTGCTTAAAGTTAGGCAGAATTAATCCTAATCTAATTGGTCATAACCTTATTTTTCTTAGCAGGCTTAACAGTTGTAATTGCAAGCTGCCTGCACCTATACTACCTTTTGTGCACGGCTATCACACAGTTGGATTTAATGCCCAAAAAGCAAAAGGCAGACAAACAAAAATTTCAGCTTTTTATGGAGATGGGAGATAAACAAAGACAATTATGGGACAGAAGCAGAAATGAGAANTAGGATGTCTTCCACCTCTGAAGGCATACACTGCTTTCTAGGATCAACATATTACTTTTATGGATATTTTGGAATTTCTGGTGTGAAACATAGGAACCTAATGTCATGTGCCTGCCAAAGTGCTGTTTCTAATCAAATAAAATGGCTGCAAAGTAATAAACTGAACCTGAAAAGGAAGAAGGATGACTCTGTGAGGTGAGAGATCGATCTATGCTAGTCAAAAAAACCACACTAAATGGGAGTGGTGTAC
>VZTT01066835.1:3720-16859 GCA_013400855.1 Buphagus erythrorhynchus
TTATATTTGTATTTTAAAATTTTATTTCTTTTGCATTTAAGAAATTTTTTCATGTAGCAGGAAGTCTTTGTGTTAGGTGCTATATACATTAATTTAAAAGATGTCCCATTTTATAGGAAATCTGAGGGTATTGAAAGATCTTTTAGTTCATTGACAATTTAGGAAAAAATTAAGTCCCTAAATAACAGAAAATCAACTTTTATAGCTATAGAAGGAATGAATGAAAGGAAAAAAAATCTTGAGAACAAGGGAAAAAGTAAATTAGGATGCTAATTAATAAATAGAGACTCATTCAGAATACTGATTTTAATGGGAGAGGAATCCTCAATATAGATCTAGGGCCAAAGTCTGCAGGTTTTGTACCTGAAAAAGCAAGAAATAGAAGAGGCATGAAGTAGCCAAGGAAAAAAAGGCCATGTTAAAGGTAACACAAAGGGGCAATAATCAACCAGAGGGTCTATGGGTCACACTGCCAAACCAAAGGTTATCCTGAGAATGGGAGCTAAAAAGGAAGTATGGAAATAAAGCAAACTACTAAGATTTTCTGAAAAGGAGAATGCTAGTCTCACCAGCACCAGAATCCTGGAAATGTGAAGAAAAGTGCAGAAGATTTAAACAGTTCTTTAAACAGTAACTGCAAGAAATGAATGAAAGTAAAGGAGAAAGTAGTCAGAAGCTTCAATCCTGATAATAGCTGGCTCTGAAACTCTTGATGTTTGTTAAGCAGTGTTCATTTGGGTCAGGTGGTGAAAGCTAGCCATGAAATTCCCTGTACAGAAATGTGAAGTGCAGCATCCAATGCAAAAAAATGGAGGATGAGTTTAAAAAAAAAAAAACTTAAAAAAATGCTTATTACAGAAAGGGAAAGTACCAGCAAGTCTTCAGAACAGTCTTGGTTTGGACCTAAGAGATCTGTTGTGGATGAGATAATGAAAAAAATTAAATCCTGAAAATTGTCAAGAAATTGAGATGTAACTTTTAACAAAGAATAGAATTTGTCAAGCAAAGGTATAGCATATTGAATCCTTGTTAAGGATGGGCCATGCTTATATTGTCTTGCCAGAGTGAAGAGTCTAAAATTTGTTAGGAGATAGCTTGAATAGGAAGATTTTTCAGGACCTGTCCTGCAGTGCACAAACAGAATAAAACATACTTTACAGGTTAGGACTATAACAGGAGTGAAGAAAACNNNNGACTATAACAGGAGTGAAGAAAACATACAGTGTTTGAAAAAAATATGCAAGAATTATTCTGCACTACAACACTTTGCAGTACTAATAGATTACAGTATCACCACTAGCTCTGAAGATTCTTTTAAAACCTCACTGAAACTCATCACAGTTGGATATTATCTGATTGTCCATCTGAAAGAAAAAAAAAAACGAAAAGCTCTTATTTCTGTTTCTAGTTCATAAAGGTACCTGGGTGTTCTCACCTAAGCCTGAACCCTTATTAACCCATTGAACTCTGTGTTTTGTGGACTTCCCCCACCCATGGCTGATCAAGACAATCACTTCAACCCACGGACATCAAAAATGAAGCATCAAGTCTCATTGTGGATCCACAGGTAGTTAAAATGTTCATCTCCAGTATCAACTCTTAAAATGTTCTGGTTTTTTTTCTTTTCTTTATATATTTTCTTAAGTGATATCTTTATGCTCTTCTATTGCTGTATTGCTATAGATATTAATAACTTAAATGGTTACATATTTCCTTTCCATTGCAACCAAATTTTTCTAAAATAAACCCGACCTACATATATATATATATATATGCATTTAAATGTATAAAAACACTGATCATTCAGTGTAAGTTCACTCTAATCCTAGATGCCTAAAGGCATCTATTAACAAGTACCTGAGTTACCCTTGCCTGTAGGGGTAGGTTGGAAGAGGTGATTATCCTGCTCTGTTCAAGGTGCAGCCTCACCTTGAGTATTGTACAGCTCTGGGACCCATCATTTAAGAAAGATGTGAAGGCCCTTGAATGCACCATACCTGTCACAGCAGCTGTAGCAGCAGCTTACAGTTTAGCAGGAACTCAGCTGAAAATTTTCTAAAACAATTGAGTCATCCCAGATTAACTTTTTGTTAGAAAAATGGTATCAAAATAACATAGAGAGGAATATATGCAATGAACTCTATTTGCAGAAGTCAATATTTTAATTCTCTCTGTAGTCAAGGGAGAGAAAAAAAGTTTTAGGACATGATTCATCTTATTCCTAAGTAGCTATCTAAATAGGTCAGATGAATCATGCTCTAAAGGGCCTTTTCTCTCTGATAGCTATAAAGAGAACCCAAAGTGACTAATTCAGATGTAGACGACTAAACTATAGATGTCTAAAGTTAGCTGCAGTGAATCCCACACAGAGTGGCTTGTACCTTCCTAGAGCATGAAAAAGGCTGGCGAGTAAGTTCAGTTTCATAGCTGGCACAGTTGTAATATACTGTCACAGACAAATTTGATTTGTCCTAAGCTGACATTTCTCCAAAAGCTGAAATATGAACTCTTTGAGTAGCAAAACCAGTAAATCTACTTTGGACTTCACAAATACATAAAGTTAACAAATATCAAAATATAACTGGGGATCCCCAGGAAGTCTCTAGTTTACCAAAAATTAAGCTGTGATAACACTATAACTTGTAGTGAAGTAGTACCTAAATCTGAAATTAACAAAGTGCAAAAAATGGTGAATAAAATGTCACATGGATTAAGCAGGTGCATCACAAAGTTACCCAGTGATTTACAAAGTTATTCTCAGGGATGGGAGTGTTCAGTTTATATAGGACAAAACTGAGAAGCAATACAGTGGTTTACAAGCTTGTGCTGGACCATTCATTCATCACCTCTCACAATACTTGGACTGAAGGCACCCTCCACCTGCTGAAACTGGTGGAAATTCAGGTTCAGGCATGGAAAAGATAGCATTTCTTTTCACAGCACGTAATGAATCTGTTACTTGATGCTCTAGGCTGCTGCAAAGGCAAACATAAGTAGTTGCAAAAGGGATTAGATAAACTCATTGAAAGACAGAGCAATAAACAGAAAGTCAAGGGACTAGGCAGGGATCTACTACTTAAAACCTCTAAAATTACTCTAGATGCTGGGGAATGCAATTGGAAATGGAATGCAGACAATCAGAACAAGCAGGATGTGCTCTTCCCACCCTTCTTCTCCTTCTGCCGTTGCTGGAAGCTTTGAGAATACAGGGCTCTGCTGACCCAGCTTGGTGGGGCCCTTCTTACAGATATAATACCTCACTCATATAAACTGCTCTGATCATGTCACTCCTTTTAAGCCAACACTTAGAGGAGATTTTGTTCATCCTTTCTAAGTCCAAGAAAGAAGCATAACTCAATGTCTACTCAAAAATGGATTGATCTATACCAATCCATTTCTGAGCAACTCTAAGATGGGCAGCAGGAGCAGTTTCAGATGACTGAGCCTCAGGACACAAACCACCAGAACAGATTAATTTAGTTCTGCTTCTGATTAAATTTCCAGGAAGACACTCAGCACCTCAAAGGATCATGTTAATCACTTTAGTAACAATCTTGGGTAAAGCATTTCATAATTTTCTGTGGTGCAATTGCTAAATTATAAATTTTGTGATGCCTTCTCAAATGGAGAATGGGAGGAATCTGAACTTACAAGGACTTGGCCATCAAACCTACAGGACTCTTCTGTGACTTTGGAAGAGGCTTGTGCTCCACAGATGGCAAATGAGACCTTACACCCACATTGAAACTCTTCTCCATTAAACGAAGCTCTTAGTGCCTGCTCATCAGCACAACCCTCTCCAGTAAACAGCTTTGCAGCCTGAGTTGTATATTAAATGTGTTTTCTATTTAAGACAGGTGCTGTCTGGGGTTCTTATGTTTATATAGGGGCTGAGATAGCTCCTCCCTTTGTTAGAATGGCACAATTAGTGCCCAGCATGATGTTGACATGGCTCATCATATGTATTCTTCTGAGCTACTCAGTGCCCTTCCAGAGAATTCTTCTAAATAAGCCTTAGTAATTTGCAAAGTTATCTGAGGGAATGAACTGCATACAGTATGATCCTGAATTTACATGTGTCCCTCCCAAGCATCACTGAAATGACAGCTGCAGTCAGTCAGACATAAAGAAAAATACTTTTCAAATTTTTTAAAGAGTTGTTTTGCAGTGTTGGCTTTCTTTTTCATCTGTGAGTAAAAATGTTTCTCCATTAGAGATCAAGTACATTTTTCATCTTTTTCATGTTAAATTCTGGAATATATTCAGTGAAACTAAAAGGCTAATTAATTTTATGGTAGAATAGAAATAGGCTCTGAGAAAAGGTTTAGTTATGTGTCCTTTGAAGGTAACATTTTGAAAACAGAACTACCTGCTACTCTGATAAATGATGATTAAGATTTCCTGCTGTGAGCATGCATTCTTTGCTAGACTGAGTAAAAAGGGATGTTGTATCATGCTATTATGCACACATAGTAACCCTTAAGACATAAGCATCAGTCTGCAATCATTGAAGATCTTTGGTTTTCTCACTAAAAATGTCATCTTTTGTAGTGACTGTTGTTGACATAAAAAATCCTATTAAATTAGGCACTTTGTCATATATGTGTTGAAGATTAAATAATTAGATTTTTTAAATGAAAAAAGATGAGAAGTAATGCTAACAGTGGAAAAAGAAAAATACAAGAAGTGTTCACAAATAAGTGGTTAATTCAAGTGGGAAAATCTGGTTTATTTCTGTGTTGCTTTGCCCTTCAACTTGTCTGCTGGCTCTACATTAGCATTCAGAGAGCAGTATTGCCACTCCTGGTGATTCACTAAGGTATTATGAATATGCGAAATATCAGAAGCTTTTAATGTCTATGGTTTGTCTTTCTTAGATGTTCGAAAGAATAATCCTGAAAACTTGTATGTAGGTGAATTCTATTATGGAAGAAAAAAGGGATGTAATAATTCTCACAACACACTAAAAGGTCGATTTTTATCTGTTTTCTAAAGAAAAAAACTCTTGTTTATTTTTCCCCACAATAAAACTAATTGATTTACAGGTTGGTATGTTATACTATTTTTGTTTCTCAGTTTATTATTAGGTAGCACATTAGGGCTACCCATAATACCCATAAAGGGCTGTGTATTCAGTGAAGTATTTGATAAGTTATAGTTTCTCCCTCTTCTTTTTAATAAATTCTGGCCTTCTGAACAAAACGAAAATACAATTTTGCAAGCAATTCTCAGTAATTTCTATTTGATTTATGCATTCAAATAAACCTATCAAAATCAGGTGAGAATTATAGTATCTGATCTGGGACCATTTTTCTTTCCCTTTCCTTTTAATAAATACTGATTTTTTTTTTTTCCCCTAAAATTAATTATACTTAATTATTTAAGCAAGCAGTTATCAGTGTTCAATGGGTGATGTTTCTGTGGGGTTTCTAGGTTTTCATTGTCTAGTTGGTATAAAGGTTACACAAAACTGTCACCCTTTGAAATATTCCTGGAAGGTAACAGCAGCTCAGAACTAAAGTGTGCATGCAAGGGAGAACAGCCACTCATTTACTGAAGCAGGAATGATTTACAATGGACAAGGCATGGAGTATTGCCTAAAGAACAAAATAAAAACACTACTTTTCTTTTTCCAGCATCTCTTCCCTGCCTCTCTGAAGCTTCAGATTTTGGCATTTGACCTTGTATTTATTCTCAGGTAAGGTTTTCTTAAGTGTCTCACACTGATGCTCAGCTATGGGGGAAATATCAGTCTCCCCAGTTTTTGCTCTCACCTGGCTGTGACTTCTAGATGCTTGTGAGGATGTGACAATTCTGGCCATTTACATGTGCCCAGAATGGTTATTGAATTTACTGGGCTGCAGAAGAACTTGAATCAGGGGTGGAATGAGACTGGAAACAGCTTGAAAGAGTGACCCACAAGACTGACTTTTGACTGCAGTAAAACTTTAATATTAAAATATTAAATTTAATATTAAAATTCTCTGGAAACTTAATATTAAATTTGACTGTTCACCTTGGTTACCTAAGATAGAAGTAATATCCACCTTCTTCAGCTGGCTGTAGAAGAGCAACATGTGCAACTCTCTAGTCAATGTGAGTGTTGAGCTGCTGCCCTGGGACCATTGACCAGGATAATGTCTGAGGTTCACTTGCAGCACTATACCATCAGCCTGCAGTCTGAAACATCTGGGACTTTCTTTTAGGCTGTTTGAGTTTTGGGTAATGAGGCCAGATCTCACAGAGAGCTCTGCAAAATGCTGCAGCTCTTTGTGAAGTTAAGACAGTTTTGTATTTTCATATAAGAAGTCTACCCAACTGCATCAAAATCTTCAAGAGACTGGTTTATCTATGATAAAAATGAGTGAATGAACAAATGAAGAGAGAAGAGAGACTGACAGAGTAGGAAGAGGGAAAAGGAGAGAGGGGAAGGAAAAGAAAGAGAGAAAGAAATCTTCTCAACCTTTTTCTCTTATGAATTTTGGAAACAGGAAGAAAGTGGAGGAGTTTATAATAGCAGTTATAAAAGGAAGACAGACAGAGGAGAGTGTTGCATCCCCCTGAATACAGATGAATCCAAAAATATCTTGATAACCATTAGTTTAAATGCAGTAGAAATAATGTAATTTCAGGTTCTCTGATGTACTTCAGCAGGAGGAAAGCATAATTTCTAGGTGTTGAAGGATTCCTAATTAGCATTAAATACAGTAATTATTTACAAAAAAATACAAGAAACCAATCATAATATGATCCTACTATCCAGTATATCCATTATTTTTATGAATTTCTACTCGTATTTTCATTTATTTTAATTTTAAGCAGACACTTTAAAATAGAAATTTTATCTGATAAATAAGTATTGAAACTTAAATTCTGGGAGTGAGGCTATAATGCTCAGAAATACTGTGCTATCACATTTTAAAGAATCTCAGTTTCTACCTAGCTTGCTTGCAGGGATATGGACATGAGGAGAAGTCATATAGCTCAAACACTGAAATTGAATAATAGAATTATAGAATTTTACAATGGCCTGGGTTGGAAGAGATCTTAAATATAATCTACTTCTAACCATGGGCAGGGCAAATTTTGCTAGATCAGCTTGCTCAAAGCTCCATTGAATATAGCCTTGAACATTTCCAGGGATGAGGCATCCACAATCTCTCTGAGTAATCTGTTTCAGTGCCTCACCACCCTCACAGCAAAGAATTTCTTACTAATACCTAATCTAAACCCACTCTCTTCCAGTTTGAACCCATTCCCCCTTGTACTGTCACTCTTCTAAAGAGTTTTGCCCCATTTCTCTTGTAGGCTCCCTTCAGGTACTGGAAGGCCACAACTAGATCATCATAAGCCTTTTCTTCTCCAGGCTGAACAATCTCAATTCTTTCAGCCTTTTCTCCAAGAAGATGTGATATCCATCCCTCTGATCATCTTGGTGGCCTCCTCTGGACTTGCTCCAGCAGGTCCATGTCCCACCTGTGCTGGGACCCCAGAGCTGGAGGCAGCACTGCAGGTGGGGTCTCAGCAGAGCAGAGGGGCAGAATCCCCTTCCTCACCCTGCTGCCCTCAGTGCTTTGGATACAGCCCAGGACACTGTTGTTTTTTGGGCTGCAAATGCCCTTTTCCAGCTCATGTGCAGCCTCTCACCCACCAGCACCCCCAAGTCCTTCTGGGCAGGGCTATTCTTGATCTGCTCATCCAGAGTTCACGCTGGGAGTTGCCCTGACCCAGGTGCAGCCCCTCACACTTTATCTTGTTAAACAACATGAGATTGCCATGGGCCAGTTCTCAAGCTTGTCCAGGCCCTCCGGATTGCATCCCATCATCCAGNTGATGTCCATTGGGATGCTGAGCTGTTGACCATGACCCTCTGTATGGGACTGTCCAACCATTTTCTTATTCCTCTAACAGTCCACTCATTGAACCCACCTAATTTAGAGAGAAGGATGTTGTGGGGGACCATATCCAAGGCTTTAAAGAAGTCCAGATAAATGACATCTATGGCTCTTGCCTGCTGTCAAGGACAATGTCACTACAGAAGTCATACAGAGGCCCTTATTTTTGCTTTATCTCTGCTCTCCCCTCAGAAAACTGAGTCTAAAAAGAGTCTAGCTATTACTGGTGGAATTCCTGTTCATATGAAATGATAGAAAATATCTATGTAAAATTATATTTAAAAAAAAAATAAACAAAACAATCCCAGCCAGAACCCTCCAAGGATATTCACTGCTATCAAGAGAAGACTGACTGACTGACTGGCAAGCTACTATACTGAGTACTAAACTAGTCCCACAAGAAATTACATGTGCTTTCCACTCCCCCCAGTGAAATATGCTAATCTCACCAGAATAAAAGAAAAATATTTATGTCAGTTAGAATTTCCTTGCCCTTCATCCTGACATACAACTACTGATGTTGATTGAATCAAGATTGAACATCAACATTCTGATTGGACATCAAGACATTAGGTGCTGGAATAGCCCAATCCCACCTGGCCTCTAGGGAATAGTAAAGAGGAGCTTGTGGTCTCCCAGATTGTGGGAAGTATTAGGTGCCTCAAAAAGGTGAAAGGAAAAAAGAGAAGTCACTGGAGTTACCCAGTAGGAAGCTTTCAACTCTTAATCCTATCTTTATACAAATTTCTGCCTCCTCTGTGGCGTAGACCCCCACAATAGCATTGCTAAGCAGTTGTGTTGGAGACCAGAATAAGAAGCAGCAAGCAACAGTGACATCCACATCCACCTGCTTGGTAAGACCTAGCAGGTGGTAAAGCTGAAACTCCTCCAAAATTAACTTACATAGAAAGTCTACTATAAAAAAATAGCATCTGCCTATGGTGTAATTTGTCCCAGAAAAGTCTGTGTTTGTCTCTCTAGACTGCAAAGGAGTCTAGAGCTACTAACCTCTTAATTAAGATGCTTTGGTTAGGGCACTAGAGTTAGGGGTGCAGAACAAAGTCTGTAGCCAAATGTGCTGGAAGAATTTAGATGTCGTTTGCATTTAGCATTGTTTTTGAATAATAATGTCAGATTTAGACAATGGAAATCTGCTAAAGTCTTGTTTAAGGCAAGCTGCAAGTCTGCAGTATTACTAGGGAAAATTGACATTTAAAAAATACTATTTTTTACATGATTCCATTTTTCTCTGGCATAGAGAACTCACAACAGTTTCTCTGCATGTCTAATGTAAAGGCTGAATTTTAATTCCTTTTGCTCTTGTTTCTGTATTTTCTAATTTTTTTCCCAAGTACAAAATTTTTCATAGTGTTTTTTTTTTACATAAGGAAAGTGTGTATGTAATTACCTTTACTAGACTGCATTAAAATTGTAACTTGATTTTTAAAATTGAAATAAATTTTCTTTGTCTGACAAATGGAAAAAACTGAAACAGAAGAAAAGCTGAAAACAGAGAAAGCAGGCAGCTAACTGACAACCAGTTTTCTGCTGATTTTTCTCAAAAAAATAGTGAAGTTCCTATACCAGGAACTTGTCTATGTAAGCTAACAGTAGACCTCTTCCCCCTCCAAAAGGGGAAAATCCCAAAAAACTAAGGCAATTAAATTTTATGGAACACTGAAATACTACATCAAGAATTAATGTCTTTTACTGATACATTAATGATATCTTTAGATATATTTGCCAGTATTGCTTAGGGCTGTGTGAAGCCATGCTGGGTGTGTGCTCCAGCTGTCATGGGCTTTGGAAGTTAACACTGGCATGGCTGGTGCTGGCCAGGAAAGTGCCTGGGTGGCTGGGGTTTGAGAAACACAGCAAAGGGCCCTGGTAAGAGACTTTGTGAATTACTTGCTATAAATACCCAATGAACAGCAAGACTCCTGCGCTGCTCTCTTGTTTGCAGAGCAGGTATTTTTTAAGGATCTGTGTTCTTAGCAACATTATCTTCACTGGACTTATCCAAATCAATCTGTTTTCTCATTTGGTACTTACATGTATACTTACCCTGCAAATATAAGATACTAATTCAAATGTAGGAAGCTAAATAATCTTAGGAATATTTAAAAGGGAGCAGAAAGCTTACGTTGGTCAAATCCAGTCCTTATGGAAAACTCAGAGGAACAGCTAAGCAGCAAATGTGACAGATGTCACATTTCAAAAGACTACTATTAGTTATCATTACTATTCTGTCACTATTTTATGGTGACACTAAGAAGACAAAAAGAAGGATCATCACTCTAAGTGAAAGTGGTATATGAATGTTTTTGGAGGGAAAATGCAACATGCTCTGCACTTAATGGTAGTTCCACCAGCAGCCACCTTCTTTCTGATTGTAGTAATATAATTAATATCTTCCCAATCAAAAGTGTACAAAAAGAGGCAAATGGCTTCATAATGCTTCTAAGAATTCCATATTTAATCCTGATTAAGTATATATGGGTAACATTCTCATCTTTTAATATTTTGATTGTAAAAATATCTTTTTGTCCTGTGACAGGTGATGAAAAACAAAACACTCTTTTGTGGGTTTGATTAGTTTGGGTGGGTTTTAATCTGCTTTATTCTTCTCTTGAAATGTTTTTAATGTGGCTTATAGCATCTGCTCTTAGTGCTAAAGTAAAATATTTTAGCTTTATTTTTTTTAAGAACAGACATAAAAGAAAGGATGCTGATTGATGTTCCTGATATTTCCTAAATCTATACAGTCTTCACAGTGTTCAGTCCTATGAGTAATGTAAACTGCTTCTTACATTGCATATGTCAATGAAATGATCTAGCCCAGTGGAATTTTGCCTACTTTTTTTTTTTTTAATTTGAAAAATGGAAATGCATTAGCATTTTCACATTTATAAGCACATGATGCATAAATCTTGCTTTCCCATAAATACTTAGATTGCAAATTGACAAAAAATGCAATATGAGAATTCTTTCCCTGTGACCAAATTCCTGAAATACTGCAGCATCAAAGATAATGAGTTTAAACAAGATAACTTGCTTTTAGAATAGAGAGAATTGGTTCAGCATTTGTGGAGTAGTGCTCTGGGAGACAATCTTTGCTGTCATAATTCAGTGACTATATTCCTTGACTTTTCCCTACTTAAGTGACAAAAAACTAGTGTAGACACATGTCATATAGAAAACAATAAAACAATGCCCTAATGACAAAATTCTTGTTGTAAGTATGGGTCTGTAGAAGACACTGTCAGCACATAGGAGCATCATGTTTGCATTAATTTTNGTTTTTGTGGTTTTGGGTTTTTCTTATGTTTTATGGTTCTCGGTTTTTTTGCTTTTTTTTAATTAGGAAGTTCCCTTGTTAGTCTTTGTCATTTGCTGTGAGCTCTGCTGCTGTCAGGGAACCTGGTGCTTCTGAAAGATCAGATGAAATTTGGCCTTCAGACTGTAAAATGTTCTTTGGAGTCAGGATCAATGTCTTACTTGGGTGTCACATTTAGAGCAGACTGAGAAAGTATTAGAGGTGTGACCCCTGCAGTTATTGATGCTCCCTGTTGCAGTGAGGGCATCCCTGTGATGTGGAGCCATCCCCACCAGCCTGTGAAGGTTCTGCATGGAGGAGCAGAGCAGAGCTGTCTGAAGGCAGGGTTTGGTAATCGACTGTAAAGTTATTTCACAAGAGACAGCGTAATTATTAAAACACAGACAGATCGTGCTTTGATATACTAAGCATACTGTCTGCACTTTCTCTGAGGCACTAGACAAGTAAATGAGAAATAAAAATAGATGCCTTGAGGGGGAAGAAAGTAAGATTCAAACTCTGCAGCCTTCATTCACGGCCTGATTGCTCCCCCCAACCTCCCTGCCCCGTTTGTGCCTCAGACTCCACAGAAAGAAAGTTCCACAGCCAGAAGAGGAGTGGATTTATCACAGCAGCACTGCCAGCCTTTTGTTCTAAAGTGCTTTATTTAGCCCACACAAATACAGATTACTTCAGTTGATTTAAGTTATCTTAGGTTTCTTATTTATTCTAAGATTCCTACCATTCCTGGTTTCTTGGAATATTTTTGTGATTCAAGCTGCTGCTTCTTCTCCATGCTAGTTATATTGCTGGAAAAAGTAGCTGATGCTAGTGAATATCCTCTCAAACATCATTAATAAAGGCTGTGATCAATCCTTGTCCCTTGCATTTTGTGCCATGTAGCTTCATTATCTTAATACTTTTTTTCTTTTTATAATTTAATAGTGCAGACCTTCCTCCACTTTTCAAGATCTGCAAGACTACTTGTGTGTATGTGAATCTCAATTAATTTTAAACCCATGTTCAAAGGAATATTGTATGAAAAAAATTCAAAAGTGCAGACATACTGCTTCAACTGGAATAAAATATAATTTACTTTAAACAGAACTTTGAAGGACCTGGCCTTATCAAGACTCTTCAAAGAGAAAAGCATTGTTTCCTCCAACTAACAAAGTAAGAATTGGCCCCATGATAATTACTGAGATATCCTAAACATATTCCAAAATTTATAATAAGGCTAAATTAACATTAACCTCTTGGCTATTTGCATATATCCATAGGAAGGTTATTACTTTTTCCATTTCAGATTTTCAGGCACCTTTATCCTATTTGTTTTCATTTGATGTTTTTTCCCCATCCACTTACAACCCCAAATAGAGTGTTTAGTTTCTCTTTTTAGTACTGTCCTTCCTAATAGACACAGTAATTCTTACATCTAAAACAGGAATAAATTTTCTGAATGTGCTGTTCACATGCACAAAAGCTGGGAGCTGTGCTCATCTTCAAATCAACATCTCTTGCCCAGAAACTGGTGTGCTCATTCAGGCTTTTATCCATCCTACACTTACTTCATACACTTTTATCCATCATACTTCTTCTTTGTTTCACCCCACAGTAGGTTTCTCAAAGACTGTCCCACCACTGTGGGGACCACCTCCTGTTTCTGTCTCAGCTTGTGTCAAGGCCAAACCTTTGAAGTCCTGAAACTTTTGCCTGCCATGAAAGCCCAGACACTTCTCCTGCTCTCCTAGATCCTTTCTGCCTGTCTGCTGAGAGCTTTCATCTTGATTCTGGGAGACTGAACAGCAATATATGTACTCCAGCATAAGATCTGATGAGATTCTGCAGGTTGTCCACCTTTTATTTATTACCTGTTCCTGACCAGGAGGATTCCCTGGTTCTGTCAGATGTAGCACTTGAAAGATCTG
>VZTT01066835.1:22322-39031 GCA_013400855.1 Buphagus erythrorhynchus
CTTCCTTCCTTCCTTCCTTCCTTCCTTCCTTCCTTTTCTCTCTAGTCCTGGTCTGTCAATTCTATTCACTTTCTATTACAGGTCTTAATGTAGGAAACCGTTGCATAAATGCTTAGAATTCAAGGTGGACAGGAATATATTATAAAGGATTTATATAACTAATATAATTCCACACATGAAATCATATTCAGACTTACATNCTTGAGACATGGGACTGCTCACAGTATGTGTTTGTACTAATGCTAATTTGGGAACACCTTCCATCATCCAGCAGATTATGTCTTTTGCTGTCCTCATTTTTTTTCCTCATTTTCTCACTTCCTAAAATTGCCTTATGCATGTTTAAAAAAACTGTAGAGGTCTGTTAAAGTTTGCCAATGAAATTCGCTGAAAATGGGATCTGTTTTACATCGCGGAATTTGGCCAAGACTTTGCTTCCAAATATGAATCTGGCTTCCCAGATGCCATGAGAGAAGACAACATTCATAAAGACAACCAGGACAGCGACTGTGCTGACAGAGAGGAGCGTGTCTGTGGAAGAAGAGAGCAGTGAACAAAGGAGAGATGTGTGCCTGGAGGGGAAGAAGAAAACAGGCACTCAGAGAGTAAGCAGAGGAGAAGAAGTAGCATGGGAGTGTCCTGTCTCCTGGGGGATAAAGAAAACTGGAGCAGAAGGGAGGAAGTACGGGGAAGAATCAGAGCAAAAAAGCTGGGATGACTGGGGAGGACAAGAAGGTAAGGGACAAAATGAGATGCATGCACCCTGAAAAATTTATAAAAATATTGTTGTGAAGACAAATTGATTAATGCTTTATAAGTACCAGCTGTTCTGGTAATGAAGTCCATTAAAAGTCATGATGTCAATAATCATGTTTCAGATAACTTGTGGTAAATAAACTCCAGAGCCACATATTGAATGATAAGAGAAAAGAGAAATATTGAAAAATTGTCTAAGGTATAAGCATGTACCCTGGGTGAGGCAGGTGTCCTGTGGAAGAACTAAAGATTGTATTAAAAAAATTAAAGATTATATCATAGGTTAGGTTAGCAAATTAAACTTGCATGGGCAATCTTAATTCTGACATTTCCCAAATCTGAGGGTTTGATTTAGCAATCTTAATGTTCTTACTGGCATTAAAATTAGAAAAAAGTGAAGCTGGGTTAAACATAGAATCAATGAAATCTTAGCTGCAAGGGCTTCTGCTTCCCAGATGGTTTAAAGCTATTGGTACACCTAGCTCAAACAAACAAACAAACAAACAAACAAACAAAATTTTTTTAGATTGCTTTATTCCTCAAATGTAAAACACTGATGCTTTAAAAATAAGCACAGCATGAGAAGTTCTACTAAAGATCTAATTTGTCTCTGAAGTTTTAAATCTGTCTTATGGTGCCTCATATTTCTGTGCAGAAACTCAAGAAATAATAGCATTGCACTCAGTTTGCTTTGCTGCCTTCAGAAATCTTTATTTCATGCTGCAGAGTTAAACTGTCATTAATTTGATTCACATCATGTAACTACACTTCAGGAAGAATAATACAAATTTGATCTGACATTCTTATTTTCTTTTCCAGCAACTTCCTTTTTTTCTAGCTTTTATAGTCCTCTGAGCTCCTGCTCTACAGGATATTCTGATTATATCAGTTCTTTGACTCTTTCAGCTTTCAACCTGACTTCCTTAAGACATTTAAATGGTCTATAGGGGAAATTAGCTAACTTTCCTTGTCTTTCTCAGGTTCTGATTTTACCCTCAGGTTCCATTCTTTCCTGAAGGAAACAACTCCATTCTTAAGAACAGCAATGAAAAATGGAGTTTCAGAGACAATTTATAATGACCTCTGTGACATTATGTAATTTTATGTTGTAATTAAATAGGAAACTCAGATTTTTTAACTGCTACAGCAAAAAAAAAAAAAAAAATGTAGAAAAGAGAGAAAATGCTCTTTGAATAATGTGATTTTGGTGCTTTGAAATGTTGAACTAAGGAAAAAAGCTAGTGGATTTGGAGATGAAGAACTTTTAAAATTATTTATTGAATCTCAAAAAAATTCCCCAGCTAATCTCTAAATGAGCCTGTAAAACAACTTGTGAACACCATATTTTTGAAACATACTTTCTTCTCTATCTTTTACAGTAGTACATTTTCCAGTGTGCATAGCGTGCATTATTTAATGTAGTATGAATATTTCACCATATTTTCCAACACACCACTAAAAAATTACTCCCTCTCAAAAAGTAACAGAACTCTTTGTAATTTCAATTCTTAAATTCCAAAATGCCCTTTAATCTTAGTTAAGTGAATTATGTATTTGGACATACAACACTTCAGTCCAACTGTTCATTTTTATTACCTCCAAGAAATCTCCTTAACTCCACCAGTCTACTTGGTATAATTCTCAGTGTGCAAAAAGATGACTAAGAGAGGTAGAAACTTTATATTACAAGATATCTTTCTTGTAATGAACTAGTTATTAAATTTCCATGACTTGGAAACATTTTGAGCCAAATATTTAATGGACACCCCCTTAGGCTTTGGAAAGAGAAAATGCTGTAGTGTGTGTGGCAAATTCTATAATTTTTAGCGATAAACTGTTATGTATCATTCCAATAAATAAAGATTTAAACAAAGAGGCTTACTTAATGCTGTTTCAAATTAAAATGTATTGCAATAATCATAGGAAAATAATACAATAAAACAACCACTAAAACAAAACTTGAGAAAAGTAAGAATTAATTCAAGATGGTTACTGAGATAGTGAATAAATTTTCATTGAAATATTGATGTCTGATATGACAAATTATAATTGCCATAATTTCACTTTTACACACTTATGCATATATTGTTGAATGCCTTGTCAATGAAAATTGCTGTGTTAGCAGGAACCAACAAAATGGAATAAAGATGGAAAGGAAGAGAAAATTAAAAACAGTATTTGTATAATGAAACTTAAAAAAATGGGATATAATACACATTGCATTAGGCCAAACCTAATAGCTATGACATCCTGTAGAAAGGCAAATCTGTTCTGGATGTTTAAACAGGCAGAAAAAATTACTGCAAATTAAAACTCACAAGCAGGTGCTGGTTTTCTGTGGGCTTTTATATATCCAATCAGTACATCCTAAAATCCCATAGGCTTTGGTACTTTTTGCCCTAAGAAGAAATTTAATAAAAATAAAGAACAAGTACCACATGTGTGTTGTCACTTTTTGTAACAGGAGGTAATGAAACTGAATATGAACAAAATGAAAATGGCTAAAAGAGAAAGACAGAAAAGAAGTTTATGAGAAGGATTACCTGACTTGGCTACCTTGTTATCTGTGCTAAGAGGCTTTGGGTTCCAAGAGATCTCTTTCAGTGGGGGCATCTTACACTGTCAAATACAAATTTGGAGGATGGAGTTAGCACAATTCGTGCAGAAAACAGATTGGAGAATCAATAATGACAGTGTTGAACTGTCCAATTTAAAAAAACCCTTTTCCAACATATTCCTGATGCAGGTCAAGCTCCTACAGTCAGATAGAATTAACTTTGTTGCATAAATGGCTGTAGTAGTACAAATGAAAATGCAGATTTGGAAAACCAGGAAATGGGCAGAGTAAAGATTCACAGAAAGTGTTGATAAGAATTCACAGAATATTCTGAGTTGGAAGAGACCCACAGGGATAATCAAGTACTACTCTTAAATAAATCGTCTGTAACAGGAATTGAACTCACCATCATGATATTATTAGCACCATACTATAACCAAGTGAGCTAATCCCAGAGTGGCACTAAAAGGGAAAAGAAACAGGAATGAGACTAGAAGAAATAATAAAAAGTGAAGAAGAAACTCAAGAAAATCAAAACAGAGTAAGATTTTGTCTCATATGTAAAATGAGATGAGTAAATTTTTGTCTCATATATGAGAAAAGAATCTATATAAAAAGTGGTACAGCAAAAAATGAAGTCTGTCAGCAAAGCTACCAAATCACAATTCCAGGTGTTTTATTTGGGACCTTTTGGAAGGAGGGACAGGTGAATATGACACAATCCATTGTGTAAGAAAGGAAAAGTACAGGTTTCACTTATTGATGGTTACTTAATTCAGAATTCAGAACAAATATTCTGACTGCCTTACAAAGGAAGTCAGCTACATTAACTATCAGTAGTTATATGCATTGGAAGATATTGAAATTTTAAATCTTATCTGCTGGATTCTTTAGGTACATCATGTAAGCAGCTTTATTAATTTAATTGTGATGCTCTTGAACTGATTTTTCTCTGCAGATTGAATACTGCATATTGTGTCTATCCCTTAGGGCTTTCTATTTGTTCATGTCACTGAACAAGAACAAAACAAGAGCAAGAGAAACAAAGACAGGCATCCTTTTTGAGGATCCCTATCATTTTTATGCTCCCTGGTAGAGCAAAGAATGGTGAAAGGAAATAAACTGCATCTTCAAAGGTGTATGTTACTGAGAAAAATGTGTGCTTGATTATTCCATTCAAAAGTGTCCAAGAAGATGAGTGCAAAACTATCAGGAAGTAACACCCAAAAGAACATATCATGGTGATAAAAAGGAAGCTATTTGTTGACAGAACTACTCTAAAAAGGATGTCACTGAGTCCTGCCAAGGATATAAAAAAGTGTCAGTGACATTTTAAGTTAACTAAAAGGTAACTAAAATCACAGCTAGTACTTACTGCATTTATAAGCAACACACAGTCAAATACCTCTGAGAGATGTTTTGAAGGACAAGTGATGAAATTTTATGTTTCATAGTGTAACTGGATGCCTTTTAGGCTTAAATCCTCTCCCTGACGGAGGGTCACTGCTCTGTTTCCAAAGCTAGCAAGTTTAGAGGAGCAAAAGCTTTGAAATGTATAAGCTTTGAGTTAGAAGAGAGATTTGAGTATGGAAATCAAGTTATGCTATATTCACACCCAGTGTATCAAGTCATTAGTTCCCTAGGTAGTCCAGAAATGTGCCAAAGATTCTGTGCACAGATGTGAAAATGGACTGGCTTGAAACAGCAGATAGATGTGAAACTGAACTCCCAGACACATATAGAATAAAGTAGTTGACTGATTATTTCCAGAAGCTCTCCATCTGGGAATTTTGCAAAGTCTAGAGAGTCTCCCAAGACTGTCCATAGGCCAGTTTGTGTGCTTAAATGCATTAATTAGCACCCTGGATAATTAATATGGCAATTCCCTCTGGATGCTCTCTTAGTTCCTCCTGTAAAATTGATCAACTGTATAGAAATGACACTCAGGTAGTGATCCAATAAAACCTTGTAGATTGTGGCTGGATGACAGCTGCCCACCCAAACTGCTCTGTCATTGCCATCATATGGCCAGGAGAGTTAAAAAAAAGCAAAAGGCTTATGGGTAAGGACAGTGGGAGGTCACTCCCCAGTTACCATCACAAACAAAACAAACCTCAGGAAAATTAATTGAATTTATTACCAATCAAATCAGGGTAGGATAATGATAAATAAACCCAATTTTAAGAAACATTTCTCCCTTCTTTCTGAGCTTAGTTTCACTCATAATTTCCCTACTGACTCCTTCACAGCAGTGCAGAGGGATGGGGAATGGGAGATGTGATCAATTCATCATATAATTCTGCTCCTGCCCCAGAGGAGGAGAGAACTCCTCAAATCTTTCCATGTCCCAGTGTAGGGCTCCTCCCACAGGAGACAGTTCTCCACGAGCTTCTCCAGCATGAGTCTTTCCCCTGGGCAGCAGTTCCTCATTATCAGCTCCAGTGTGGGTCCCTCCCAGGAGGTGCAGTCTTTCAGGAGCAGCCAGCTCCAGCACGGGTCTCTGGGGTCCCAGGTCCTGCCAGCAAACCCACTGCAGTGTGGGCTCCTCCTCCTGCTAATCCAAGGTCCTGCCTGGAGCCTGCTCCAGCACAGCTCTCCCAAGGAGCCACAGGCTCTTTAGAGCATCCACCTGCTCTGGCACTGCGGATCTCTCCTGCAGGGATCTCCATGGGATGCAGGGGGCCAGCCATCCTCACCATGGGCTGCTCCAGGGGCTGCAGGGGAATCTCAGCTCCCGCTCCTGGAGCACTCCCTGCCCCTCCTGCTTCACTGACCCTGCTGTCTGCAGGGCTGTTGCCATATTCTCACATACTCTCACATATTCTCACATATTCTCACATACTCTCACATACTCTCACATATTCTCACATACACTCACATGCTCTCACTCCTCTGGCTGCAATTGTTGTTGTGCAGCAACGTTTTACCTTTCTGAAATACATCATGTTTTGCTGATTGGTTCGACCCTGGCCAGCAGTGGTTCCATCTTGTAGCCACCTGGCATTGCCTCTGTTGGATATGAGGGGAAACTTTCAGCAGCTTCTTACAGAAGTCACCCTTGTAGCCCTCTCTCCCCCCAGACCTTTCCACATAAACCCATTCCTGAAGACACAGTAATGGTTACATCTTTTCTAGGTAGTTAAGGGACATTTAGGAAGCATTTTGTATTTAGTTCAGATAATCAGTAGAAATAAATATTGCATGTACTGGAGGACCATAGGCTAACTGGATTATAGGAATTTATCAGAAAAGAAGCTTGGGAGGTGTCATACAAACATTTCCCAGATGAAGATGCAGACTCCTATTGTGATCTGGGCACTAATCAACCATCCTATTAAAGAAAATTGATTTCATCACAAGATGAAATTTATTTTTTTTTTAATTTTAACAACTGCTATTTGTGAATGTCTGTCCAACATCAGTGTGAAACAGTCAGTATAGTAAAAAATATGGTGCTATCACAGCTTACTCAATTATTTGAATTATGCAAGTCCTTGAAGAGTCATTCTGTTCACTGTCTTATTGGAGTGTCTTCCAATCACAGGTAATGAGCATTCCCTTGGGGCTTGTTGTTCTAGGGCTTTATTATCCCAGCAGCTTATTTTATGTTGTTTAGAGGGGGGGTAGTTAATTCCAAGTGATCAAGAGAATATTTTAAGCACTAAGTTATTGCTCTTCAGAGGTGTGTATCCCTTTCATTCTTCAGTTTCATGATAGAGTTGATGAAATTGTACCCTCCATATTTCCTGTTACAGCAATTTATATCTAGCAAAAAAGTAATCACATATTGTCACAATAAGTACTGGGAACCCTCTCTACTCCATTATAAGTAAATGTCCTAACCACCAGAGAGTAGAATTCTTCCTTCCCCTCATCCCACCCCTGCCCCAAATGCACCATTTTTTCCTCCTTCTTTGTCTTACTGAGTTAGTTACATATAGAAATTAAACAGCTCCCACTGGAGGGTCTGAGAAAAATACAAAGCAAGCTTTACAACCCAGTGGGATCCAGCTAGTAAAGATAGAAATATGAGTTAAAACCCTGTCTCTAGACCTGATAAGCGATTCATGAACCAAGATATTTCATTCAAAAAGTTAGTGCTGCAGTTAGAAAGAAAAGTGAAAGGCACAGTTGTCCCATTTCTCTGCCTGAAAAGGCAAAAGGCTGTCATGTTCAGCTCTCAAAAACTTTGCAAAAAATTTCCAAAGTTCTTCAAAATCTTCTATATAAAAGTTATGGCAAAAGTCAGCAAAATTAAAAGTGGAAAAATTAGCCTTTAGACAGTTCTTTGATATTACCTAGAAGCTATCTTTAAAATACATTATGACTGTGAATGGCAAACATGAAGTGAAAGAAATCAAAGATCACAGAATCACAGAATCACTAGGTTGGAAGAGACCTTCAAGACCATCAAGTCCAACCCATGCCCTAACACCTCAACTAAACCATGGCACCAAGTGCCACATCCAGTCTTTTTCTAAACACATCCAGGGGTGGTGACTCTACTACCTCCCTGGGCAGACCATTCCAGTACTTTATCACTCTTTCCGTGAAAAACTTTTTCCTAATATCCAACCTATATTTCCCATGGCTCAGCTAGAGACTGTGTCCTCTCATTCCGTCAGCTGCTGCCTGGAGAAAGAGACCAACCCCCACCTTGCTACAACCACCTTTCAGGGAGTTGTAGAGAGTGATGAGGTCACCCCTGAGTCTCCTTTTCTCCAGGCTAAACAACCCCAGCTCCCTCAGTTGTTTCCCACAGGGTTTGTGTTCCAACCCCTCACCAGCCTCGGTGCCTCCCTCTGGACACTCAAGCATCTCAAAGTCCTTCCTAAACTGAGGGGACAGAACTGGACACAGCACTCAAGGTGTGGCCTCACCAGTGTCCAGTACAGGGGAAGAATGACCTCCCTGCTCCTGCTGGCCACACTGTTCCTAATATAGGCCAGGATGCCATTGGCCTTCTTGGCCNCTACCTTCCAGTAGATCAACACACGCTCCCAGCTTAGTGTTGTCTGCAAATTTGCTAAATGAAAGACTCAATACCCTCATCCATGTCATCAATAAAAATACTGAACAGGACTGGCCCCAGCACAGACCCCTGAGGAACACCACTGGTGATGATCCCCAGCTGGATGCAGCACCATTCACCACCACTCTCTGGGCCTGGCCATCCAGCCAGTTCTCAACCCAGCAAAGAGTGCTCCTGTCCAAGCCATGGGCTGCCAGCTTTTCCAGGAGTGTGCTGTGGGAGACAGTGTCAATGGCCTTGCTGAAGTCCAGGTGCACAACATCCACAGCCCTTCAAGGCAACTGATAAGAAAACAGATTACTTCTGTCAGCTGGGCATCCTAAGAGACTGAACTTACATCCTTTCCCCTGAAACTCCAGGTTCAATATGTCACCATTGTTACTTGATTCCTCTTGTTGAAACAAAATTGATACCAGGTTCTCATTCGAAGCCAAGTCACTCAATAGCCCTCACTTGGTCAGGGGTCCAGGAGATGTTAATTGGGCAGTGGCATCTAGGTTGCCCATTCACCTACAATGTGGTTTTGTATATAAGGAAGAACTATGTGCCGAAATTCACAATTTTTTTTACTAAACTTAAGACCTAGTGACTTACAATGCCAAGGGCAGAACAGCAATAGATACCGATACTTAAAATGGAATCTTTATCTCCCATTAAAGGAATTCATAGAGGGGAAGTAGAGCATGAATGTCAGTACATCAGGGAGACAAGGGTAAATTCAAGCAGATATTATTTTAGTCATGACAATCAGGCACATTTAATAAATAAATGGGGTCAGGACACACCAGCAGTGGGAACAGAGAAAGTGAAGAATGGAGAGAAAAATCAATAAAGAAACATCAAAACTCTGGCATTTTCATCATGAACTTAATTTTATTTCAGTTCCTGCAAGGCATAATATGAATTCAGGCATAATTGCAGAGAAACACTGAAGTACTACTGGGCTATGAAGTGCATTTGGGAGGAAACAGAAGGTCACAGCTCTTGAATGGCAAACTTGCCAGGCCACCAACTTGAACACTGTCCAGCCCAACCATACTCAGCCAGTAACTGTTTACATTGGTAACTCCACACTTCCATCTGAAAACAACAGAAACATAAGCAACAAAGCAGACAAAACCCCCAGATCTGTTCATAACAACACAGTTATACAGGCTACAGTTTTCTTTCAGAAGTAACAAGTGACTCAATTTTCAATGTACTCAGAGTTCAGGTGGTGAATATAGAGTATGTTCCACAAAGCAGGCACACTATATTTTTGCTGAAGGAAAATCAGGATTTTTTTCTGATTTCTTTTCTGTATGAGTTTATTCCCCCTGTTCTTTGCTTTTCCAGACATCTGTGTACTTCCATTGCTGTAAGAATTTAGGACTGTGTTTTTAAGGTGTTCTCTGGGAGGAAATGAAATGACTACTTCCATCATTTTCTGGAACATTTAACAAAGTCTGTCTCATCTGACTATTGTGGAATCTTAGAGAATTCAGACAAATAATATACTCAAATGGGATCTATTTTATAAACCAGTTAAACCAGGTAAAAAGATTAAAGCTCTGCCAACATTTGACTACAAATTTCTGATAACAAATGGAACTGCCCAACCGACTTGATAACTCTCAGGATTTCAGAAAGTGTAACCCAGCATGCACAACCACTCACCCAGTCAGGGGAGGGCACTCCAGGAGTGGCCTTAGGCAGCATCCCAGCCCATGGGGACAGACCCCAGCTGCAGACCCAGTGCTCTGAGCAGGCAGACCCCCGTGCCCCCTGCTCCAGCAGGGCTCCAGCAGGGCTTATTATGTGCCACATCTGATCATTGCTCACACAGGGTCATGTCACTGTCACACTCTCACTGCCTGGGGTCTGGTCTATGCCCCACAACAGACACCCTGCAAATGTGATGGACACTGGCCTGCCCGAGGTCACTCACAGGTCACTCTCTGCAGTATTTGGCACGCTGACATGGTTATATTGCTGCTGATTGCAGACTAGCCATGACTAAGCAAGGTCTCAAGGTGCTATGATTCATCCTTTGTGTTCAGAAATGCAAGGGCAAATGGAAGCACTTTGCTCCAAAACACTTTTGTACTATAACACCAGCTCTTATGCAAGTCCTTCAGACCAAAGAGAGTGAACTTTGTATGTGACCTCCAGACCAGGACAGCATCTACTGAGAAAGGTTACAACTAAAACTCCCTCATTATATTAGTGTTTCAAATTCACAATATTTTTTTATGAGACTATTTTTTATGAATACACTAATCACTAAAAATATAAAATCAGGTTAACTCCACGGTGAAAACATTCTGCTATAAGAGTTGAAAATACATCAACAATGAAAAACCAGTTTAGCTTCATTGATAAATAAGTAACACGAGCTATTGCACTATCTACATTCTTGATTTTTCACTGAAATAATTTAAAAGATGCCACTAAAAAATTACTAATTTGATGACACCCCAAAAAAATTTGGATGTTGAACATTATTTTTTACAATCCAAGAGCAAAGTGAAGGGTTAGGGTCCAAAATGACTGTGAAAAGTGGCAGTACATTTTATATATGCTGTTGACTTTTTTATTATGTGAAATGTAGACAACAGAGTAGTGATGGAGTCTGAGAACTCCTGCAAATGGCACTTCTTAAGTCCAACAACAGATGGACCACCAGGAGAAAAAGTTATTGAAGTGTCTGTAGAGTACTGTCCTGGATATATGGCATGAAAATGGATATGCTGCTGGCTATTCTTTGTCATTCCTAAGCTCTGATTCATTAAAAAGTTATTTTACAGCAACAAAAAAAGAGCAGAGCTCTGGCTAATGAGCATGTGTGAGTTGACACAGGTAGTCGGAACAGCCCCAAACTCACAGCTGGAATGTAAGGAGGAGTTTATTCCATTACCTCACAAACTGAGGGATCCCCGAAGCAGCACCTGGGCAGAGGAATAAAACAATGGCACTGTTAATCTCTGTCCATGCCAGAGCATCACTGGCCTGCTGTTCACACAGGCTTGTCAAGAGTTTTTCCCAGCTGCAGTGTCACTTGACTTGCCAGTCTTCCACTTTTTAACCCTTTCCTACCAGTAAAGCAGTTTAAAAAAAAGGCCCAGCCTAACTACCAATTGTTAAAAAAAAAAATATGTGCATCTTCTAAAATACTGGTGGTCCTGGAGTTTATTTCTTCACATAGTATTTGTTTATATACAGTCTAGATAAAAGCAAAGATGATGTTTCTCTCATCACAGAATCATGTCATTACAGAATCTTTCTGAGGCCTCGGATAAATTATCATAATACTTTCACTCTATTTATCTTCTGATGAATATATTCCATAAATACCAATATATGATAGGGAAAGATAAATTATATATATAAATTATAGGTATTTCTGGGAGCAAATAGTTTTTAAAAAATGTTCAGGCAAATAGAAAGCTGTTTAGGAAATTAATATGACTGACGCATATTTTGAGTGAGGACAAGTTTTCTTTAAGGAACCTGAACGTTTTAAATAAAGTTAATAAAATTAAATGGTGATTGAAAAATTCTCTGAATATTGTGATCTTCATTATCAATATTTTTTTTCTTGCACTCCTGGTTACACATATATGAAAACCTTCCTATTTACACTTTTGCTAAGTACACTGACCAAAATCCTGAAAAATTAATTCCTAGAAAGCCAAGAGAGGTGGTTTGGTTTGGTTTGGTTTAGGGGGGGGGGTTGTGTGTATGTGTTTGGGGTTTTTTTAACAGGATCATTTGCCACAATTCTTGAATTGACAAGAAAAAATGGGGTCTTGTTTCAGCAGGCAGAGCCAGAGGGAGTGTTTATCTGCTAGGCACAAAGGAGCCCAATGATCTGTCAGGCACATTCCCATCACATCTGGAACCATGCCTCCAGCACAGAGCCCCGTCCTTAGAGATCTTACCATTCCTTCTTCTACACAAGTATTTGTAGTTGACTCTGAGTTGAAAAAAGGCATTCCTGTACTTCGATAAACTGCAGTTGACTTTGTTGACCTGAAATCCCTAAATGTGCATTTTTATAAGAAACAGATAGTTTCTGTACCATGTGTGGATAAAAATGATAGTTATTGAGTAAAGTCTATAAGTTGCATTTATCTTCTTGAGCAGTCTTCTGAATATTTCTGCTTTCTCTCAGTGGCTGAGTGGCAAAGACTACTTTGATTCAAATTAATGTCTTCCTAACAAAGGTAATGTCATGCTTAAGTAAGGTTTGTAAGTCCCTTTAAAAGTTTTGGAAAATCTATAAAAACTTCTAAAGAAATGCATCAAGAGACTGTCCTGGTTATTCTGGATTCATGAAATATCACAGTCAAAGTAACATTCATTGGCATATAGTCTTAAAATAAATTGCATGGCAGAATGATACCCTGATAACCTTGAGTTTATATATAATTTTTGAGATAATTACAGCATACTGCTTATGGTTTGGGCTTTTCTTTCTATTTTTTTCCCTCACAGCTCTTCCTGTCTTCTCCAGCCTAGATATTTTAGTGGGTGTGAGTATCTCTTCTTTTACAGAAACTAAGGAATACTATTTATGTCTTCCTAGCAGAGAATCCTTTGAATTGATGCTAGCTGGGGTAAAATATGAGTAAATTACAACATCCTTTGAGAGCTTGATGAATTCACTGAAAGATGAAGAATGCATGGGTTTAAAAATATTAATTTTTCCTTCACCAATTAATAGATTCAGTATGTTTTCACAAGACAGCTGAGATAGAAAAAAGTAACAGAACTTATGAAATTTTATTATAATTCATTTTTCAGCAACCAAATGCTATTTTCATAGTCTCATAAAAATTCAGTGAACAAGCATTTTTTTTTCCTACTATACTCTTGAACATAATGCAGTCTTATGGAGATGTGCTATTAAATGAAAACATTTTTTGAAAAAACTCAAATAGTTGCTGAAAATTTTTTAAAAACACTTATTTTAACATGTGAGAATGATCCTTCTTTCTCAAAAATGGCCGAACTACTTTTCTAACGCCTGCAAGTCAATTTCCTTTCAAAGAGAGCAGAAATTTGGTGCATTTTAAAAGACAGGGAAACAGTTGCAAAAGACTAGAGGCCACTGAAAAGTGATTATTGGAATGAGAACCATTGGTATGCTACCATAACTACAGATGTTGTTACTGACCCTGCATAGGGAATCACATGGAATTGATCAATCAATTCAAAACAAAAACAACAACAAAAAACAAAACAACTCCTTCCTTATAAATGAAAACAGATTGAAAAAGCCCATCTGCATTTTTCTTTAGTTTTGTTCATATTTTGAAGTAGAAAATTTGTTGAGGTAGAGAAAGCAACAGCACTGACAATTTTTCAGTGATCATGATCTTATATAACTTGCAAAACTCTAAATCTGTACCTGAATGCTACCCATGATGCACATGGATACTGTGTATAAATGTAAAAAAGAAGGACTTTTCCAGACACCTTTTCAATATCAGCAAACAATATTAAATGCTTAGGACAATGTCTTTATGTAGGTGTCGATAAGAAAGAACATTATAAGGCTCTCTAATCTATACAGGCCTCTTTCTATTCCAAGACTGATGTGGTCACTGCTAAAGAGTTGAACTTGGCAGGTGCAAGACAAAAATAATGTGCTTCAAATTTATATTCTAACACTGGCAGCTGGGTTTTATGCTGACTTTCTGGCTGATTCTGCTTTCAATTGTTATGACAGATACAAATAGTTATTGGCTGCTGAGAGTTTATAGCATTTGAAGAACACTTTTTCAAATCTCACACTATATATTTTGCTATAATGTTCAAATAAGGGATTTGCTGTAGATAATCTAGATATTCTTTGGATATCCTAGAATAAGCACAAGAGAGCTAGTTTCCATTACCCATGACTCTATTATTCTTTTCTGCAAGAGTATTCATGCTGGTTGCTAGTTATTTTTTCTAGTAATATTTTTTGTTTCCTCTAAATTTACTTGGAATGAAAATGTCTGGTTACTAATATAATTTGATTTTTATTAACATGTAGGTTTTGTTGTGATTTTTTGGTTCATACTTTGGTTTGGGTTAATTTTTTCTGTTGGTGTATAACATAGTTTAAAAATTATTTGAAAATAAATGTAAATGAAAATTACTTCTAGTTTAAAATGTCAATTTAAAAATATGTGTATCTTTCTCCTAGTGGGTCAAAATAGTCTTAATAGACAACTGAAAAAAATTCCACTAATACATAAAGAATGTGGTTTCCCTCCACACATTTGTTGTTAGGCAGTTTCCACTACCAGCAGTGTTGTCAGATCCCACTATTACTATTATATAATCATAGAATAGTTTAGGTTGCAAGGGACTTTTAAAGGTCATGTAGTCAAACTCCCTCTCATAGTGGCTGCACAAAGAATATCAGGGCCATCTGATACAACAAATGGCAATCAGCAAGGCCTCTCTATATACTATATCCAGTTTTATACTTACTGCTACAAAAATTTATACTTCCAAAGTTTCATTTTTTATATGCCTCTGTCCAGGAGCTGAAAAATCAGAGTTTGTGAGTCCAAAGTATACCCAGTAGGTTGAGTTAAAATTGATAACTGTCTCTACCACGCTAGAGAAAGCAATGATAGCAACACAGACCTCCTTGGGGAAAAGAAGGCATTTTATTGGGAATGGGGTTCATATTTATAGGGTGTTCCACTGAACTAAGACAAGACAGTAGTTCATTGGATAATTGGAGAAACACCTCTGGGACAGCACTTCAGAACGGGTCCCACAATTAACATCAGGTGTTAATCTATGTTACTAATTCCATTCTATTTTGACAAAGCTATCGTCCTGAGAGAAAGACTCCCTACTAGAGCTGAACATGTTATCAGCTTAGGAAAGGATCTGAGAGAACCAGGAGAGACTTCAGCCTGGGAATGATTTCCCTGGCTGTAATTTTCCTAGACCTCTAACAATGTGTCCACAGATAGCTATAACCAAAGTTATTTAAGCCAAAACGCTACGACATCAGTGCTTAATTACAGAAGAGACCTAAGTCCCAAGGGCTACATCATTTTAAGGACAAAGGGTATCTATAAGGAAACCTGACTATCACTGACATATTGATACAGACTGAGAAAAGTTATGACAACTATGAAATTCCTTATCAAGAACTGCAGGAAGCTGTCACTTTCCCATCCACTCTTTGATACCTCTGGAGCTTCCATAGCTCAGGCTTTGTGCCATTCTGCCTTCTCCTCCTGGGTGGGCCCTAAGTGGCAGCCAAAATCCTAACCAGCCAGCCACTCATTCTCTGTGGCTGACCTCAGAAGGTTTGGGGCAGGAATAGAAAGAGCAGTAAAAAGAAAGTCCAGGGATCAAGATGTGAAATTGTACATAAATTACTTGATTTTTGAAAATAATATCTATTAAAAAAAAAAAAACAAACCAAACAAACAGAAAAAAAAAAACACCCAAACATTAAAAAGTATGAGAGATGAGAGACACCTTCACTTGTGGTGTCCCATGCTTGACTTTATTCCAGACTCTTCTCCTTTCCACTTGCTATTGTGGCAGGTTACCCTCAGCCCTTTCAGAGAGGTGATGCACAGCACAGGACAGGAGCATATTATGGTCAGAACATAGTGGTTTCTCTCTTTCACTCCTCATTCTTTTCTGCTGCTCTTTTAAGGGCTTTCCATGGGTGGCAGTTCCTTCAGGAAGATCCATCTGCTCTGGTGCTAGTCCTCCACAGGCTGCTAAGAACACCTGCTCCAACATGGAGAACCTCCTCCTCCTCCTCCTCTGACACTTGTGGTCCCTCTGCTGGTTTTCACTTGTTTTTGGTTTGTGTTTTTTTTTGTTGTTTTTTTTTTTTTTTCCCTCTCTCCCTGTAGTACTTTTGTCCCTTAAGTATGTTTTCACAATTTGTCACCAGTTTGGCTGATGGACCCAGCCATGCCCTGTGGTGGATTCATTTTGAAGCCAGCTGGAAACATCTGTGTCCAGAGAAGGGCAGTCCATGCCTTCTCCTTGCAAAGGCCACCCCTGCAACCCTCTGTGACCAACAGCCTGACTGATGTACCCAATACACAATCCTACTCCCTTTTTAATTCAAATGCCTTCAGAAGAAGTAGAATTATCAGTGATACTGAAAGTTCTGCTCTAGTTGAAATGGTGGAATATATATACAGCTTTGAAAAAGAGATCTCTTACTGAATTGTTGAAATCTGATATTCATAATCTATTTTCAAAAACCTTGGGGATCTGATAATATTAAAGGCAACAGCTGAACAGTATGCCTCAAATGTAATGGTGTGACCATAGAAGTACTTGTGAGCATCCTCTTGGGTAAGCAATGCATCAGTATTAGATCTGCCTTTGTTTAGATAA
>VZTT01066837.1:5835-18185 GCA_013400855.1 Buphagus erythrorhynchus
CTGGAAAAATCTGGGCTGTCTGGTTAACTACTGGAAAACACCCAATCAAAACCCAAACGTATAATTGTGTGGAAGTAGGCTTCCTTTTGTCAAGAGTCCATGCTAGTATGTTGTATAAAACAGCTGTACTGTCAAGAGAGTNGTAGTATGATGTGTGCCAGCATCTACTACAGGTTCTTTTGCCCCTGTAGTATACTGGTTAAAAACCAACACTCCACATTCCATTGCTATCTATTTACATACATTTTCAAAATTAACCTGATAAAGGGAAAAAAAATTTTTGCACCTAAGACCAAAAAGGTTTATGCCATATTCTGAAATGGTTTGATTATTACATCATGTTCTTCCAACATCAGAGAGATGCAAAAACTACTAATTTGGGTTCGTTTTAATATAGTATCAAAAGTCCAATATATAAAATTACTGCAAACGGTGCTTTTCTGGCATAAAATAAATAGAAGTCAAAATTACTTTGATTTTTAAAATTAATACTATTTATTACAAAACAGTGCAAATGCTTTTCCTTATAAATAGCACAATGGTCAGCTATTGGAGAAAACCTCCTCAGATGATAGCTTTAACACAGATTTTTACTACAAATAAACTTCACACACATCATACTACAATCCAGCTAAGCAGTATTTCCTATTTTGTATGGATCTATGTATCTTACTTTCCTATGGGTCTCTCTGTAAATACATACAGCAGCGTCCTGTCAGATGATCACTTATAGCTGACTAAACAGAGCTTAAACAGGATTCTATGTAGCTCTGATTTAAAGGCTTATTAACAATGACCTAAGCATTAAGCAGCCCAACAAAAGTGGAAGAACCTGAGAAGAGGGGAAAATAAGGCAAAGACAGTTGAATCGTGGGACTAATAAGTGACAAACAAAACAGATTTCATGAAGGAGGTTTGATGGGGAATACTTTTTTCTTTAACTTTCTATAGAAGAAGCTGGTCAACCTCAAAATAGTAACCCTCAAGATTATAAACTAAAAACACTTGCCTAAAGGTTGCTGCAAAAATGTCCTTACCAATCTCAGTTAACAGACCAAGGAGGAAAGCAGTATAGACTATTTGCCTATTATATCATATAATGAATTTTCTCAAAGAAAAGAAAATAAACTCCTGACAAAGTATCTGAATTATTTGAATTACCAAAGCAGCAAATTCTCAAACTTCAAATATTTATCATTCAGTGAAAATGAAACACCATCCTTCTCCTACAAAGTGACTGGTAGAAAATCACACAGGCCAGCACAGGTTTACACAGTTGGATACCTAAGCTGGTATCTCAGAAACCAAATAGGCTAAATTTTGTACTCCCTGGTGTTATATGAAACAGTCTGAACACACAGTTTTGCACAATGTGGCTGAGATTTATCTTTCTCTATACTGAAAAAAAAAATTACTCTGCACACCAGATGTTTATATGACTTCTGCCTACTCCCAAGTGAGACTAATCTTCATTTTTCCCATCAGGAATAGGAGAGAGAAGCACAACCAAGAAACTGCTCCTTCCATGTCAAGGTATTTGGTGACACGCACAATTCTAGTCATTTTGGTTAAAAAATTGTCACTACTTTATAAACTACCATTTTTTAAGCAACAAGGAAAGTTCATGATGCATGGATTTCGAGCACTTCTGCAGCCATTTTAATGCAAGCTCCATCATTTCCATACAATCTATTTCACTTTTTGCACTTATAAGTAGGTGAACTCTTTAAAGGAGATCTGTTACTGACAACCACTTCTGCATCTTTCCTTTTGACCAAAACAGGATCAGGATTTGACAGGAACTGTTAGAAAACTGGATAAAGCAGAGCACAAGAGCTTAAAAAAAACCAAAAAAACAAAAAAAATCCCTCTCTATCCATAAAAACAGAGATTTCACCACAAAATTGTTTCAACTGACACTCATGTACTGTGAGTGTGCAGCTCTTCCATGAAGGGAGGCAGTCAAGCAAAAGTACAGCTAAATTCTTCCATTCTATTAATAGAAATGTTGGAAATGCCTGCCTAATTTAGCTTTTACTTCCCTTTTCAATTTAGACTAACATCTCCCATGAGATATTTGGAGCTCTCTGACCAAACAAGACTCACCCTGGCTCATCCCAAGCCCATCTTCAATGCACATTTGAATAGCACTTTTTTACAAGGGCAGAACAAAGCCATTCCTTACAGACCATGTCAAAGCTGCTCAGAGTAAAAATTTTAAAATATACTGTGATAAGAGGTTAGGATGGTGCAGGAACAACCTTAATTTAACATGCAGAGTAAAAAGGAAGCTGAATTTTTCCAGGACCATACACTAAGCATTACCAATTTTCAATAGATAAAGCAGAGGACCACACTAAGGGGAACACAATCTCTTTACAGCATCACTCTTATGTCTGAGTTTCATAAACCCAAATCAGTTCCCTTATGCTTCACTTTTAGAGACTGTTCCTGAGCCCTTCATTAGTGACCATGCGGTCATTAAGTTTCACAAATTTTCAAAGCCAACAGAGAGTTTCAATCTCTTAAGTCTGAAACTGTATGGGTAAGGATAATTGTATACAGAAAGAACTTCTCAGTATCCACAGCTTTCAGCTGGGAATTTCTCTGTTTACCATGAACAAAGGCATGTCCCTATCACAAACAGCCTCTAAGATAAACTAAAGCCAAGAGAAGTAGGAAATAACATCTGCCTTTCAGTTTTCAGTAAAAGGAAAGATCTTCAGCCAGATTCTATCCTTAAAATTAAACTCTTTCATAAGAAAAGCTCAAAAAATGACAAAAGTTAGTTATTCCTTTTACTTCAAAGTAATATTTGTTGATTGGCTAAAACCTCAGAGCTAAAATGAACATGGAACTCTGGTAAAACTATGTGTTAAGACATGTTGTGTCAGCCCTAGTATACACCAAGAGGCTGACCACATTCCTGTCTACAAAGACTCCTCATTAACAGTTTAAAATAAGGACAAAAGCAACTCCTCCAACTGTATCTTACTTATAGATCATTAAATATGAAGAAAGTCTCCGCATAAATTATGTGTAAACAAAAAGCAAAAAAACCCAGCAAAACCAGAGACAAAAATCAGCCCCTATAAATGTATGAGCTTCAAATTCATTACAATGAAATTCCAAGCATATTCAATTCAAATTCATAACAATTAAATTCTAAATTTCAGAAGTTAAACTAACTGTGCTGTTCCCTAGTATTTGAGAAGTAATACAAAAACTTCTTTGGATTTCCATCTGCTTACACAGCAAATTCAGCACCGAAACAAACCTCATATATTCCAGACTTTTAATGCAAAGTAATCCGCTTGGAAATTGACTTAATTTATGTTACATTTGATAGGCTTAAATGATGCTACATAGTGGCAAAGCATGTCAACCGGACTGGTCGGGAAAAAAGCTTGGGCTAGCTCCTTATTAACTATCAATCTAAAAATAAAAGTCTGTATCCAGACAACCACTTTTCCTCAAAGCCCAACAAACAGTGTACTAGTCCCTGTGTGTCAAACAGCTTACAGCTAAGAGTTGTGCATCCTGAGCTTTTCCATTCAACTGCTAATCAAATGGGACAACTTACTATACATGACATATTATTATAAAAAACTACAGTCCATAAATGCAGAGTTGTTCATATTTGGGTTCATTTTTTCTTTTATTCCTATGATTAAAATCCACTTCACATGTATTCTTGATACTCTAAATCTTTTTCTGCAGTGCTGCACTGTAACACTCATGACTGAAATGCAAACACCCTAGGGAGAAAAAATCCCTAATGAATTTAAGACAAGTTATTAATATATAACAAAAACTGATTTAAAGGATAATAAATCCAAATTCAATCATTTGAATAAAAACCATCTGATCAGAGCATGGCTGTATCAATGAAAGCTAAGGGACACGGACATCCAGAAAGTTAGTTCAAAATTGAAATCTACCTAAGGATTTCAGTATATTTCTAAACAGTAAAGAAACTTCACTTCTCAAGAGAATAAAAACCACAAGGATATTGTTCAAAAAGACATTTTTCTTTTTTATGTGCAACTAGGGTTTGAACTAGTTGTGGTTCATGATGAATAAAAGGTAATTGCAAGTAAAACACCAGAATTTCAGCCCTAAAACTTACAAACTGACATAACTGCTTACATAAAAACTAAACTCAAGTACCCCTTGTGAGACAGAAGAATGAAGACATTTAATGAGTAAGCAAGATTTGCTGAAGCCAGCTTTACATCAACCCAGAAATGAAGAATTGCTTTGAGAACTACAACTGTATGAGGTTGCAATGCATAATCAAGTAAATATTCCTAACAAACTGATTTTTAAATGAAAGTTATTTTTAATATCTCCATAACAGTATACATGCTGAATTATGAACACCAATGGCTTCTGGCAAATAGAAAAGGGGACAAAATTAAACATGATCAAATAACAGCACTATTCCCTGTATGGAGACCATCACAACAGTTCAATCAAGGTTTTATACTTCACACAAAAAATGAGGTCAGATCCAAAATACAGAGTCGCTGATTAGAAAAATTCGTAAAGTTTAAAATAGGTTGCAATGATGGCTGAAATTACTATGGTAATACTGGGCAGGGAGAGAAGGAAAGGGATAAAGCAAATTCAAGTGTGACCCCATTTCCAATTAAATACTGACCCATTTGTCAGCAAGATGGACAAATAAACCAAGTGCAACTGCAAGCAAATGTAAGTGAAATAGTGATAAAACTTCTGAACATACGGGAAGAAGTGGGGAAGACAGGGACATGCTACATAACAAAACTAAACCCAAGACAAAAAGCATGCACTTGAATAGCAAAAGAGAGGTACAGAAACTCTTCACGTCACTTTAAAGGTCAGTATCCACCCCAGAAAAACCCAAACACTACCAACAGGAAAGCAAGTTACAAGCAGCCCTTAAGAACACCAAGGAACATGAAGACACCAAATTCTACCTTTTGACAGCCAAAACATTCAACCTTTTCACCTGGCAGACAGAGTAACAAATTGCAACCAGAGCTGTTTCAAGTGCCACATTGAAGGCAAAGACTTTTTTTATTCCCTTTAAATTAAAAATAAGTATGTAAACCATGCTTACCTCTGTCTATAGCTTTGTAACCTGAGTTTAATTTAAAACATTGTATGCTATCCACTTTGAGTCTGAAATCTAGTTTGCTATGGTAACTTCAGAAACTTATGCTGTGCAGATGAACACCAGTGGGTTGGTTTGGTTTTGTCGGGTTCATTTTTCTTTTTTTTTGGAACTAAAGTAATTAAGGAATGATAGGAACCTCAATATCACCTTTTTATAAATGGATAAAAGAATACCCTTTTTTACAAGTTATTAACGTGGAAAATTTGGTTATACACTAATTATCTAACTAGAAAACAGTGTTATTAAGGATTCACAATTTGTGCTTTAAATTTCATTAAATTAACTATTCAAAAAATCAAGAAAGGTTACAAACAACGCAGACGCTTTGTTGATGTCATAACACACAGCCAGCAACTGGAATAGCTAAGCTACTGCAAGCACCATATTTAGAGTAAATATGTGAAATACCAGAGCAGTTTCAACCCATGCAAACTTCTCACTTCCCACATCAGCGAAAGAATCAGTCCTGCTAGAATGGCACCGCTGTTGGAGCATATGAACGTTGTGACTGAAGGACTGCTTGCTTGGGAGGAAGCAATAAAGGACAGCAAGTAAAGATTTCAAAAGTATCTTTTCAGGAGAAAAAAGGAGATGATGAGAACTCAGTAAATTAACATAGGTGTGAATGAAAGTATATAGAAGAGCTCAGAATGAGTATAATTCCCATTTTGTGAGGTTTTTTCATTTATTTTAATTTAGACTACTTATGTCATGACCTGCATAAAAGTCTCAGGATTTCCCTTTATGCCACCACTGTTAACTCCAGTAAATTGTCTTATGCTTCATTCTGTGAATTACCATGCCCAAGTCAAATTTGAATGTAGATCTTCTTAATTTACACCCTCTCTTTTGAGGTAAAACTTATAAAAGCCTAATTTACCCTTGTACAACATTGCAAATGATCCAGACAAGCATTACTTTAATAAAGCTCCTTTAGCAAAACAGCACAGATTTTTAGTCACAATCAGAAAATCCAGTGTATTTGCTAAATCTGCATGAAACGCTTAACTTCATTAAGTTATTCTCACACAGTTAAATACAGCTTAATTCCCTAGTTTCTAAAATCCCAATACCCGATTTGTGACATATTACTCATAACTTGGATTTACTGCTAGTAAATTTGAGCCTACCACACCTTAGTACTGAATTTACTAACATTATTTTTAGGTTTAGAAACTACCAGCCAGTTGATAAAGCTCTGATATAAAACTAGGGGTGATGTACAAAGTAGAACAATATTTCTTCTTCAATTTTGAAGAATACAGTTACTTTGAAGTTACTAAGAGCTCATAACCTTAGTTATGAACCTTAGTTCATAACCCACTCATGATCATATTTCACAAAGGAGAAAACAGTCAGAAGAGCAAGGAAAACACCAAACCCAACAATTTTATAGCAACTCAAGCTTCTTTCCACTTGATTGCATTCTTTTTTAGTTACTTGTTGGTTACTTTTAACTGGCTGAAGATATAATCAGTAATAAAATCTCTCTCATACCCAAGTCTTTACAATATAACATTAAGCTCCAAATTGCAACTACTCCCAGAGTTCAGACTTTGACCAACAGAAAATCTAGATGGTTAAATTCACATACTCATGAACAAAAAGCAAAGTTTGCAGCAGAAGGGTTTGCTAAAATGCTCAAAAGGACACATACTTGAGATTATTGCTTTAAATATGTATTGCAAACTACTTGAAAATATTAAATAACTGCCCCAGTGGAGGGCTTCAAGACTTTATAAACAAGTCATTACAATTCTTAGCTGATTTCTTCTACGATGCTTAAGAAACAGCTACTTCAGAGTTGACAGAAAAGTGCACATATACTACCAGTAGTAAAGCTACTATGTGTTATTTTTAAAGCAGTAATTGATGTGTGAGATGCTTTGAGTGAAAATATTTTAATGGTATTGAGAAATTTCGATTTAAGGAAGCTGTTCAATAAATTAAACTTTCAAATTCAAAGGTGTCTCTGCTTCAGAAATAATGTTACATTTTCCAGAGGGAGCAAGACATCGGTAACATTTTGTAAGTGAACTTTCTCAGAATTCTACCATCATCAACAAATCATGTACTTTACATAAAGCAACAAACGTCAAAGCTGGGAAACTTTAAATTCCATGTTGGCTAAGTCATCTCTTGTATTATTATGCAAACTACCATTACTTTGTGAGACAAGTCATTAGGGACAACTCAAAACTTTCACATCTACAAATCAAAAACTGATTTTAGGATTAGGAACTGAAGACTGAAATAGATCATTAGGTCACAGGCTGAACTACAAAAGAAGGCTTCTCCCAAGCGTCCCTTTTAGAAAATACAAGAGATGACTGCACTATTAAAAAAAAAATCATTAAAAAAAAAAACTCAACTAGAGCTATAGCCCAAACTTACATGAGACCTGAATAATCATAGCTAATGGGAAACAATGCTGGTATGAAGATTCACAGGAAGCTGATTGCAGGTGTCCTACAACTTCTCCTCCTTAGCTCCTGCCTCTTACATCATCTGAAGCAGAATACTGCTTCAGGCTAAGTAAAATAAAACAGCAGCTGCACAACTACATGGCTATTCTTTCTGCAAATGAGCAGCTGTAGTAGAAAATTGTCCCCCTGGCAGCCAGGAGGAGTATGATAGCTCTCATACTCTACTAATAAAGGCATGAACAAATATTCCAAAGGAATTCCAGTAAAAAGTAAGAAAGTTGGCTAAAGGAAGAAATGAAGGAATCAGAAAAATAACTCAGAGAGAAAACTGAATACTTCAAAAGAAAGTTGTAACAATGCAATTATCTATATTTGAAATAATTACAGTTACAAAGAACATTTCTAAGCAAAAATAACAATGGATTGCCTCCAGAAATTTAAGTCAATTACAGAATGGGAAGCAAAGCTGCAAGAAACTTCAGGTGATTCTGCCAAAACCAGAGACAAAATATGAGTTTGTTGAAGCACTACAATACCATAAAAGGAATGTGGATAATCTGTTTCTTTTGGAGAACACAGAAGTCTCCACAGAACTAGGAGTTAATTCACCTCATCATCCAGTTACACTTTAGCATGTAAAGGCAAGTGAACACTTACAACGCTGGTTTTCCCAGCTTTTCTACAAATGTCTTGGGTGATTTTTGGAAAAGCAACAATCCTTGTCCCTCAGTTCCACAAGTTATCCTCTTTGTACTATCTCATTTTGGAACAGAAGCTGTCCCCAGCACAGACATGAAGCAAGTCTTTAGCTGGGCTTTTCTCTGTCCTAGTAGTAGCCTCTAGACAAAACCAAAGCAGCTGACACTAGTGGTTTAGGAATTAAGTTCCCAAAACACTCCTTCAAGTTTACTTTCACTTACACAGCTTCTCATAGACACCTACCCAACACAGGGCAGGGTTCTGGTCTACTGTCTTCCTTAAAAATACATATTTTCTTTCACAATAAGAAATCAAGGAAATTACACTCTGGCTTAATTACAGAGATTTCCTGTTAAGAATGGGTAATTACAGCATCACAACTTCCTTCCAAGTCACCCGTCCACATTCTCCTTTAAAGAGGGCTACTCCATTAGCTACAAGCAGATAGGGTTACTATGCCACACTCATTCAAGAGGCCAACCCTAAATGTATATCACAACAAAGCTGTTTTAAGTACACTCCACAACATGCACATGTACACAAACATTTTTATGCTACTGAGCTATCGCTGCTACAGAAGTTTCACTGAACCAACCCAGTGAAATCTACTTGGCATTAATTTCAGCTATTCCTAATATTAATGTATCTTCAGGTATTCCTAATATTAATTATCCACCACACACACATACAGAAGCACACCTCCCTCTTAGAATCATGTAAAGAGGGAGTGAAATCTGGCAACAAGTTTTCCAGCACCATTTATATTCCAACAACCTAAAGCACTTGCTCTTAGCATCACTATCCATCACTCAATGTGGAGACAAAAAGCTAACTAGAAAGAAAGGGTTGTACCAATCTCAGTGTGCAAGTTAAACCCACAAACCAGTTTAGAGCTCCCACTATTCAGACAGATGTAAAAACTGGGACAAAGTCCTAGTGAAACTAGGTTTTCCAAAAAAGAAACTCAAGAATTATGCTTTGAGGGTTCCAAGGCTATTAAACCTGATTTCTGTAAAACAAGTAAACCATCATAACAAAAGCAGCATTTAGATTACCAAACAGAATCCTTAACCGAGCTCTAAGGCTGGACCTTCAAAACAGAAGAAAAAGAAAGTATCATGTGCTCAAGTATACAGCCCCAAGATGATGTTACTGCCTATCATAAGCCATGTCCATTTGTAAATTAGAAGTCTTTCTCCCTCAAACCAAACAACTAAGCTTTGTAATGGGAGAGAAAGCATTCTTTGAAGTGTATTGCATTTTAATCATCATGAGCTAAGGAAAGAATTCATTTTTACCTTCCTTGATTAAGATAACCATTACTGAGGGAAATAGATGTAACCTAGGATGGAGAGCACTTCAATTTTCAAACTCCATACACTGTCAAGAGCAAGATAAATAAGAACAGGAATAATTATGTTCACAAGTATCTATGTTGGACTTCCCTCCATTTTTACAAGTTAACATGAGGCTGAGCTAGTTAAATCTGTTCATGACCGCTCGAGCTTAATGAAGAAAGAATTTCAGTAACAGGAGTCAGAAATCTTGAGATCTGTACAAGAAATACAGTAACAAGAACATATGTCATGGTTACAGAACATGACATAAAACTAAGAGTTCATTACAGGACAGTATAGGAAAACTCAACTTATCCACCCACCCAGGACACAACCTATAGTGAAGTTTTAACTGTATTATCATAATAAGCAATAAGAAAAACATTAAGGCAGCATGCTGCCTACGGAAACTAGCATATTAATTGTCATTTACAATGAGATGTCAGCTCATAGGACTCACCAAGTTAAACTGTTTGTTGTAAAAAGAAGATATGTACAAATAGTTCAGAAGTGGGGCTTGAGTCACAGCTTGTGTAAAAAATATTTATTTTAAAGCATACAACCATACAGGGTATGAACAAAGAAAAAGTTCAAAATACAAGACTATGTGTCATTTCCTGATGCCAGGAACAGAGACTTCTAACAAATGTATTAGGGTAGCATACAAAACATCTAGCCACAATCTATTTTAACCACTAAAAAGAGGGAGTAATTAAAAAAAAAAAAAAAGTTTGATTTGCTTTGCTACAAGAATTCTCAGACAGAGGCAGAAACTAAAACTCCTGACAGTCTAGAGTAGAAAAAAAGAAATACAGAATTGGTCTTCTCATCCAGCAACTACCAGACAGCTTTCTAAGGAAGTCCAGGCACCTTTCTGCAGCAGCACACTGGAGGTCTCCATTAGGTTGTCTCCCAGCAGCCCTGTTCAGAACATCACCCTTTTACACACACACACACCCACTTGAAGAGCAGTTTTCTGGCCAGCTTCAAATTCTTTTCAACAAAGCTTATACCACAAAATAATTCAGCTCCTAAATGCCTTATTACTGAAACTGTGCTTTTAGCACTATTACAGGCTAAACCTGACAAGGTTTGTTTTCCAGAAAGCCTCACTTCTGCTATGTGAAATTCAGTAACATCACAATTTCATACATATGCCATATAACAAGGTGTTTTCTCTACCTTCCAATAAGTTACTCAAAGCCCAAAGACTTCCTCAGTGTTCTGACACCCTTAGCTAACCAAAAATAATAAGACCACTCAGTTATTATCATCTTCAGCCAAAAGAGGAAATGAACGAGGGAGTACCAAAAAGAGACAGAGGCAGGTGTTCTGGGGCTACCCTAAAAAATTAATCACATTGCTCTCAGGTACTTGCAAAACAAGAATTTCTTAAACCTTTAACATGCACACATATTGGTGGAAAGAAGAAAGAACTACACTACAAACAATCCTACTAGTATCATCTGGCATGCTCATTTGGATACAGAGCAATTCAGAAGGCACAAACTCAAGACTCACGAAGACTCAACCTTCTCCTGCAGACGTGGGTGGGAGGAAGGGAGAAAGCACACATATAGAAGGCATTGACACACAAATATCTTCAGTATCTTTTATTATATATTTGGGAAAGTTAAACGGAGTGGGGGAGGCTGTACTTAAAAGGCCTAGAATAAACAGATGCAAGACAATCAGGTATTCAGATCAAGAATTTCCTCAGTTCTGTGACCTTACAGCTTCGTGGGAGACACACTAATGTGAACTTTGGTGTTCATCATTCTCTTCGTAATCACCTAGACGGATTACAGTTGATAGAAAACCTTTTAAGCCTTCCCACCTTTGATCTTTTCTTAATAGAAGCTGAAAAATGGCCAGACCCTGTATAGTATGTTAAGATCAGGTACTGAAGTTCTAAAGAAGTCCTCTTAGATACATCTTCCCAACTGAATGGGACAGATTAGAAAGAAGACTAATAACATCCTTACTGAGAGAGATCTGCCTGCCCCTCAAACAGTCGTTTCACGTATTTTCCTACACGGAAGATCTACATAATTATTAAAGAAGGATCTGTTTTTTCCTAGTAGATTACCTGACTCCTGCACCTCCTCTAGAGAATGGGGCAGTGCTGCCCTAGCACGACGCAAATGAGATCAGTTAGTAAGGAAATTGCAGCCCATTCCTCTGCCTGGCCTCCGTGGTTCTCTCTCTCCCGAAGAAAGGGGTATGGGGCAGGTCCTGTCCTTCAGAAGCTCACATTGTCCGGGGCCCTGTGTTTAAGGAAGAGCTGGCAAGGCCCCTTTTGGAGAGCACATACACTGAACAGCCTCTCCCAAGCTCTCCATCGCCACGTCCCCGACCCTACGCCCCCGCCCTCCGGGTATGCCCTGTGCTGAAACCCTGAGCTCCTCCGCCTGAGGAGGCTTCCCGTCCCCACGAGGCCGGTGGGATGGGCGGCAGCCTCGCAGCGGGACCCCGGGACAGGCCGGACAATCCCGCTCCTCGACGGGACGCTGGGGGAGATCCCTCGGGCCGCCGTGGCCTCCCGGTACTCACAGTCCAGGTGCTTCTTCTTGGGGCCCATGACCTCGTGGGTCGTGGCCTTGCACACGGTTTTCGAGACGGCCGAGCCGGTCACGCTGTGCTGCGCCGCCGTGATGCGGTCGGTGAGGCTTTGGCCGGACATGGCGGGGTCGCTGGCGGCGCTGGGAACGAGCGCGGCGCCCGTCC